>JAGFPH010001670.1:167282-228574 GCA_018207615.1 Philaenus spumarius
TAGGTATAGTATGTTATTAAGCAACCCGATAAAAACTTGAATAAGAACATCACTTGACATAAACACACTAACCCTAGTGTATCAAAGTTTGTAACTTTGAGAGGTACATTCAAATCAAAGTAAAAAATAAATGACAAAGAAGCCTAAGTATAGTATGTTATAACTTAACGTTAAATTAAAGAACCCGATAAAAACTTGAATAAAAACATCACTTGACATAAACACACTAATATTATCAAAGTTTATGTTCTAATATTACACAAACAACATTGTGTAAATGTTTGAGTTCACAATTCTAAAAATATGAACAATCCATAATAATAAAACAATTTAAAAAATATTATTATTTTTATATTACTGGTACTAAGATTTGACGAAAGCCATGACTAGAATGTCCTCCCAGAGTGTGCCATGGTAGGGGAAGCAGCCCTGGAATGTACACATGTGGAGGTATATGGATCTTATTTCTTATTGTAACCTCCACTAGGGATTTGACATTGCCGGATCTATCCATGGGTCGTGGTAGGTGACAAAAGTCTGTAATCAAAACATTTCAACACTTCTTTATAATGCCTCGTGTTTTCGGTTTTTATCAAAATGTGCTCTTACTATGCGTTACTACCATAATACAATACTTTAAGTATGTATTGTTTCTGGACCAAAAACAATTTTCACTGTATAATTATTAAAATATCAGAAAGTCCTTAATTTTTCAAACAGCCTAACAAACTTAGTTGTTGCCAGGCTTTTTGCGACAAATAGGTGTTTTGCATTTTTTTATGTTAAATTAAATGAACTGTGAACAAAAGACTGAAATTTTCTTCTTGGTTCTTGTCCAAAACGCAAAACATTAACCTAGAACAAACTATTTATTTTCAGTTTTGTTGCCCATAACCCAGTTATCCTTTGACTTAATGAAATAGTTTTCTATAAAATAAATACACCTTTTTTGTCAATTGTGTATTTTTTGTAAAGTTAATGGTATAAAACATTTTAAACAATTCTGAATTGGTTGATTGTATAGTTTGGCTTGTATGTTATAAACCTTTATTTTTCACAAGTTTCATTTTAATATATTATAATGATTCGTTTTCAAATAAAAATTTTCAGGCAAAACAAATTGACAATAATGTTAAAAACGTGGGACTCGTGAATTTTCTTTGTCCCGGTAGCAATATTTAATAGTATTGGTAGAGAATTCTAAAACATTATGTATATTGTGTATTCGTATTCGTGTATGTATACACCCAGTTCCTGAATAAATAAACATCTGCCTTCAAAAACCATTGTTACCTCAGAAAAGCATTTCCATTGAAACATTAATTCATTGCATTTCTCTCACTTTGCTTGGACTGTGCTTTCCTTCTCTGGGAAGTCTATAAATAGATTCGTTTAATTATACCGTTAGACACAAGTTATTTATTTCCAGTTGTTGGTCAAATAAAAGGTTTCATTCAAATAAATCAAGTTCCTACAAAAACTAAACAAGAGTAGATGAAACAAAATACCAACCCAAGGCTGTAGCCAGGAAAGCTTTAACGGGGGGGGGGGGGTCAGGTCAGGACCGGGAATTTGAAATTAAACCCTTTTAACACGTTCACAGCTAAGGACGAATATGTGAGCTTGACACTGAATACTTGAATACTATGAGAAGCTTCGCACGCCAACCTCCGTATTGGGAGTACAGTATTTTCAATACAAGAATCTAAATATTAGAAGGCTATGCATACAATGCACAATGATGTAAAATATGTTGTTGGATCCTCTGTTGTGTTGTCTATTTTATAATTTAACTTGCACTTTTTAAACCTAGTAATTTTTACTGCTAAATTTCGGGATTTCGGGTTGACCCCTTAACCCCCCTCCTCCCCCCGGATACGGCCTTGTACCACCAACCCAAGAATTCACATTTACTAACGCCCACAAAACACAATATTATACGATTCAAATAAGGTATATTTCTTCTATCTATCTCTTCGTTATCCTTCTATATATATCAATAAAAAAGCATTAGCATATATAAATATAACCTTTCATATTTTAATGGACAACTTTATTTTCATTGACGTGAGCAATATTCAAGTAGGACGTTGAACTTTGCAAGGGGTAGTGGGTCGACGATTTATTCGTAGGGCGCTCTATTGATTCCTGTGTATTTGGAATTCTACGTTTCTTGTTTTACGATTATCCTTAAATTTCCCTTTACAACATGAATTTATAGCAATAATTATTGAAATGTATTTGACAAGTACGTAGGGTATAATAATACATATTAGAGATTTGTTCAATATAATATACAGAATATGTGTTAAGTCTGGTTTAAAATTTCTTAATAGAAATGCTTCCTCCCTCCTCATATAAAATATTTCTTTGTATGTCTTTTTAAACGTTTTATTTTTCGTTCAGTTAGTCAGAGCTTTAAAAAAAGGAGATAAAAGCAGTATGCTAGATTTGTGTATTTATCAGGATATACTTTTTCTTAACTAAAGTATGTTGGTATATTAATTAAGAGTTAATCTAAAGCAAACAATTCTTTCAAATTTTAACAATCAACGAATATCACTAATGTATCCGATAACCTACCATAAGAGTTTTTCTCTAGCTGTTTGTAAACTAGTAGGACTAATGATTTTTAAGGATCAATTTGTTCTTCCTCGACCTCTTGCTCAACATAATCCCCTTGCTTCAATTCCATTTAAACAGGATAACTAGTATGGCTATAATCATATTAATAAATCTATACTAATATTATAAAGAGGTAAAATTTGTATGTTTGTTTATATGTAGGCGGTACTCTCTGGAACTACTGAACCGATTGAAAAAATGGTGTTACTTATAAAAAGCTTCACTATTGCTGAGTAACATAAGCTATAATTCATTTTCATAAAAAACATTTTGTACTTCAATATTTGTAAATTTAGTCGGACAAAATTCTTAGGTTAGGCCTAGACTGATGAACCAACACATATTTCTTGAATGTATTTACATTCATTGCCATAGCAACGAATTGAATAAAATAAGAGATAAAACAGCTGTTTGCTCTAATATTTATTAACACCTGATTTCAAACTTTTAAGCAATTATTTGTATTTCTAACTTTTAGGTTAGGTTTTTATTAAAGTGTAGACCTGAGCCTTGCAGGTTCTTTTAACCTTTATTATAACTGCTGTTATAAATAAATAAGAAATAATTTTACTTGAACTTTTAACATTATTTATCATCTTCGCTTTGGGGTTATTATTAATCCTACACCTTTATTATATATATATATTTTTTTTGGGTTTAAAGGCGAAAAACCTGGGTGGTTATCATCGCCTGTCCTTTATTATAAAGAAAATATACTAACATGATTATGTGTATAGAAGGTTCCTACGGGGTTGGCGTGCGGAGCACGCAGGGGTTTCCCCTGGTTATTTATAATTTCCTTATTTGTGAGTTTAAAAATGTACAAGTATCTGTCTGAGGAAGTGCCGAAAAAATTAGTGCATGATAATAACTCAGATCAATTATTATAAACCTCCATATTTCATGTGCGGTAATGCTAGGAGTGTCATCAAGTTTATAATTATTTCCCCTGTATTCAGACATTTTTGTATTGCTAACACAAAATATATTACCCTAGTTTAAATAAAATAGAACATAAAATAAAATTATTCGTATCCAATATTCTAAATGAACGAATAATACACAGTTCTGACAATGTTGTTAAGAGTTTTTGCAATTTATACTCTGTCAAGGGCCATAAAACTCTGTGTATGGTTTTCTTTTGAAACATGCTATTCAATCACATTCCACATTTATGTGTTTTATCTTCAAATACGTTTTGAAATTATAGGCCTGCTATAAATAATAAAACACTATAAAAGTGTTAGCTTTATCCTTTTGTCGCATATGCAGAAAACCTTTAACCAAAGATACATTTTCAGAATACGTAGATTAACTTAAAATCAGATTTAAAAGAATTTTATTGAACGCTATATGCCTAGCACATCAATCAAACGTCGGCGTCGGCGGAGTTCAAGATTCGATTCATAAGAAAACAAATGTTAGAGACAAGCTTAGTCATTTATTAAGTTCATCAACGTTGAAAGATATTTTTCGTGTCGGCCGCCAGGCGTTTGAGACACAGGAACAAGATGCCAGATCTATTTATAAGACGCTTCCTAGATATTGTCTTCTCATAATAAAACTACAGGAGTAGTATAATGTAGAAGGGAGAATTCCGCGCATGACACAACCCCCGGACAGGCTCCTACCCCCGCTTCTTCTACCTCGGAAAACTCGATCTATTCTTGTCCGTGACGTCACTACCGTTACGATCCGCACGCAGTCTGCCGGCGAAAAAACAACTCAACGAGTGTTTAGTGAAGGTTTTCTTGTTATATTTTTTGTGTATCCTTCATTTGACATTGGAATTGTGTTATATTTGTCTCTAGTTACGATTCGATTTGTGGTGGTTATTGACGGATGTGGAATTAATTAAGAACTATAGTTCGTTAATCCCCTGAATGTCGCGAACGATCGTTTGTTCTTTGTAAAATTATATTTTGAAAATTACCGCCTCACGTGTGTGTGGTGGCACCGGTTCTGTTTGTGATAAAAAATAAATAAAAAATATGTTGAAGTCAGGCAATTTCACGGAAATTATATTTATTTATCTTAAATTCTTCCAACGCTTGCCGTTTCCACATTAACATATTTGATACAGTCACGTTTTAAAAGTTAAATGCAGTAGGCCTATGTTTGTTTGGCGTTTCACCTTGTCTAACACTCCATTCTATGTTTTTACTTGTTTTACGTATATTACTTTTTGTCTTCTTATAAGTTTTAAATTTTCCTCTCGTTTAATACTTGAGTCAATTATATTTAGGCCTACTCTTGTCTGCTTTACTGAATTACCATACAAAAGCAGTTACGACTGATTAATGGGTTGATTTAATTAAAAAACTTAGCCTATCATATAATTTTAAAGTGTTGAAAATATTTACAACTTTAATGTAAGCCTATTCGTTTAGAAAAGATCTGTATTAAACAACAACCATTAGTAAAAAGAGCAAATAAACTTCTAATAATCTTTAAATGAAGGGATAGATTCAGTTACTACTCATAAAACCCCTATTTTTTAAAGTTTGAATTTTCACACTGCAGATGTCGTAATCTAACGAAACGACTGTTTTGAGATGAGAATTTTAACAACATTTTGCAAAGTAATTATTAAAAATCCAGTAACGACAACTCTAAATATTTATTTTAAATTTATCTTCCGGCATTGAATCAATAAAAACATAAATAATTGTTAGTGAATGAAAAGCGAACGTCCATTCATAATATATAGGCTGTATAGAGTCCATTCATTTACACGGTTGTCAAATCTGTGCATTGTAATTAATTGGAACACAACTCAATCTCAGTCGCAATCTGTAGGTCAAGGTTGTCTGATGAAAAATGCCGACTTATTGCATCAAGGATCCCTTATTGTGGGCGGAGGGTGGACGGCAGATTGCACAAGTCTGCAATTACTGTGCACTTTTATTTCGAATAACAAATGCACTGATTTAGAATAACTATCAAAGTCTGTTGACTGTGTATGACGAACTTTAAGTAAGCCTAAATTATATAACTACCGTCACCCTATCCAGGAAGTCTCAACTATTATTAAAAGAAGAGAGTTATTTTCAAGGTTTTACGATTTTGAGAAAGGGGTGTTTAAACCACGGATCACTAATGACTTAAAAATAGATTCTCTGTTGGGCTGAATGGAAATGTTAATAGTTTTAATCTAATCCTAATGCAAACGCTTTTATTCTCGGTTTTCTAGAAGAATTTCAGAATTACAAAAGAAACTTTATAACAATATATTTTGCTGAAATTTTACATCGTCATTTGGAAACAGTTTTCCAATAAATATGTTAAATTTTCGATATTTTGGAAATAAAGCGGTCTTAAATTATTTACACAATCTTTCCCTCTCTAACAATTGTGTATAACAGATACACAAACGTGCCAATCTAGAAACTGGAATTGTCTAAAATGTTAACACATATGACGCAGTATTGATGTTGCATAACCTAAAGTTACATCAGAAATAATTACTATTTGTAGCGCTATTATTGTTCAGCTCTGGAAGCTCATTCCAAGGTCATTGCGTTTTTCAGATGGAACAATGTTGTAGGACCTACTATTTCCATTTGTTTACACATCATTAATTACTCTGTTTTTAATGTTTATTTTTCGATAAATATACGAGTTAACACATCAAACGATCTGATTTAATTAACAGTTAATGTTTTTGGACTGAGTAATATAGGCCTATTTATTCAAACGTGATACATCTTCGGTTACTAACAATTAACTGTAAAACCACGCCTAAAAATTTGTAAACAAAATTACAGAATAACTTTATAACCGTAGTTTTTGTTTTAATAAAGTATTACACAGATGATAACACGGCTTAGTAGATTTTTTATTATTGGTTTTGGAAATGGTTTTACTTCCGAGACACCTTAACCTAAAATACTTGTGCACTTTCTATTGTCCTAGTCATGCCAGTTTAGTTACTCTAAGAATGGTTTTAAATTGTTGCATAGCCTATTCGTAGGACTTCAACTGCTAACAATTTAAACCAGCATAAATCTGCATGTTATAGCCAACTGAAAGCGTAGTTTTTGGATCAACAATATACCAATTAACTCATTTAGGAATATTATCCTGTAATAATCTATTATACTTGCTTGCAATTGGAGTATCGGCTTTGGTTAGGTTAGTATCCACACGGATTTATATAAAACTTTATAGTCCTCCATATTATGTAGACTATTGCCATTGGAAATATAATCCCTAAACCTTTTCTGACAATTTATTCTAACAAGCCTTTTCATATTACTGAACGAATCCCTGGATAGACAATAATATGTCAATATATTTTCAAACCGAACAGTCAGATTCATTTAAAGTATAACTAAATATTAAGTATGTCTAATATTTAAAATATTAGTGAAGTTAAGTTAATAACACTTTCACGGACTTAATAATATAATATTTCTAATTATTTTGAAGTTTAGGGCTTTAACTATGTCTGGTTAGAAACCGATATTGTTAGTAAAACCAATGTTGTGGAGTTTAGGTGTTTTATTTATTTAACAACCTCTTATTACGATATTTCTACTTTAATTTGTTTCAATTTTTATTTTCGGAAACTAAAACATTATTTATTTTAAATCGATATGTTTAAGCCTTTTAAGATTTCTTAGTAAGATATTTTTTTTCTGTATAGTTGTTCTGTCGCATTCGACTTTTCAGTCATACCATTTGGTATTCACCCAAGTGCACGTAAGACATTAAAAAAAACTAGAACATTTCTCCAAAGTTTTTCTTGTAAAAATTAGTTTGGAGCAATATTTTTAATTGTGTGATATTAAACTGAACATGCAGTGGCGACGAAAACGACGTGTATTGTGCGTGATCGGTTCAGCGAACCATGCTCTGCTTGTAAAACAATATCGTTATCCAAGTGTTTTTGATGCAGGGACGGAAGAAGAAGGTGGAATCTCGCTCGAGCCAGCAGACCAGAAGTCGACCGAAGAAAAACGGATCACATTCAACGAGGGTGAGTTATATTCATTTTATCGCTTTTATCGCTACTCTTGAGCCAAAGCATGTCAACATTAGTTAGTTAACAACAGTAGTTTTCCATCGTTAAATCTTATTCCACGTGATACATTACAGCATGCACAGTATAGAATTTAATTGACTGTGACTGTAGATTGAAAAATATTGCGATTCCACTGTACCATGCCTTGGTAGTTTAATTTAATTTGATAAAATGACGTAACGGTTGTAAGGGCTTAATTATAGGTTATGGAAATTATCTGAATGATAACTTTAAATGCATCAATTACGCTTATATTGTCCACAGTAAAAGGTAAATTGTTAATACAGGTACTATGCTGTACACAAATAGTCCATGAAGCCTACGTCTTGAAGTTAGTTGAATGGAGTGCGTTAAAAGTCAAGATTAATATTCCTATAGCTTATACAATAACTATTAACGACTCGTATGTTAAACTATCGGGCAATATAATTCTATTGTTCTACCTTTGACTTTTCAAACTGACTATAATTATCATGATTTCTTAACCTACGTCAACAATCCCATCTTGGCTGAAATAATTAATGAAATGGAATGTTTCTATTGATCATTTTAATATTGAATGAAACACTAAAGAAGATGAGTACTAAGCCATGGCTTTTCAATTTCAACTAATAACGTGCCAATCACTGGTGCCTTGTGAACAAATTACGATCGATTGGGCTTGCCAATTATTGTCTTCTAATCATCGAAACCCAGTTATTGGACTGCCGATGACACCGGGAAAACGCGGCTGTTTAGTCGGGCATGATTTCAGCGGGACACAGTGGTTTACAGTGGTCTTTACAAATGTATATCCATAATTTAGTAAATTTGTATTTGTTCAAACATACGACTTTTCCCTCCGTAAGTTGTAAGAAAGTAGTAAGTACCATAATCTATCAGGTAGGCCTACTTGCCAGTTGCATATAAGTACAATATCTCTAGATTCAGTTACAACGTTGACTGAAGATAAATATTTTGGCTATGAAACCATCTAAATAATGTAAACTTTCAGCGGTAGCCTACTTTACTACAGTTCGTTCGCATAGAGTTTGAAGTGAAGCACCACCATCTTACAATGGCTCACGTTGGGGATTTGGGCCAATGAAGAAAACAAACATCACGTGTTCGACGGGCGACTCTGCGCATGATTCACAGTAGTTTTTAGTAAACAAAATGTCTCTTCTCTAGCCGACAATACCTCCTTAAGGTACGGCTACACTTGTCGGATTCAGTTCGGTCCGGTCCTGTCCGCGCAGCATTTTATGTGAGGTGACTACACTTATACGAAAATTTGGAAGGCTTGCGCGCGCTTTCTGCCTCCACCGATGTCTTTCCGAATATAGACATGGACGAGCAGTGTTCTTCATGTGCGAGCTTTAGTAGTCCAGATAAATAATTCCTTTTCCTGAGCCTAAAACATAAGGAGAATGCAAGACGATCAACATGGGTATACAGTTCTTTGTATCTCTCACAAGAAAAATAAGTGCTTCGTCATCCACTTACATATTAGAACAAACACACTCACAATAAATAACTACGACCGTGGTGCAGTATGTATTAAATAACTACCGGGCACTGACGGATTCCAAATGGTAGTCACGTGATATCGGAAAGTGTCGAGTGCTCGCGGAAACACCCGAGACACTGTCGAATTTCGGAAAAGAGTGGCTACACTTGTCAGATCCTTTCCTGTCCGCTCCTCTCACTTTCGTCAAAATGCGGATGATTTGTTCCCTGGAGGATTGTTCCGCGCCGGAGAAGAGAGGACCGGACCGAACGAGTGTAGCCGCTTCCATTTAAAAAACATGAGAAGCATTGTTCCGCATTTTTTTGAGACGGAGAGAACCGGACCGAATCCGACAAGTGTAGCCGTACCTTAACGCTCACGTTCGGACCCTGAGGTAGGTACGCGTGTGACACTTTAAGCCTGGGCCATAAATATTGTAGGGGGGAGGTGTTTCACTTCAAACTATCGGCGAATGAACTTTAGAACTCCTGCATAATAGACCAAGACAACACATCACTGTCAAAAATCAAAAGTACTAATTTATTTTATGTGATTCGGGAGTATTTTGACTTTTGAACTTTCGATGATGGGCATAGAAATACTTGCCTTGTAGTATGGCCATAGGAAGAGCATTATAAAATGTACCAAATTAGATTCTCCTTTTGAGTAGGCCTATTATGTCTTCTCTCAAATTGAATGCCAACAACGGGCTACATCAAAGGTAACAACGGAATAAGGCTGTCCAAATAGCTTCAGCGTTAAATACGATTTTCTTAAAATGTTTATTTTAGTTATTCATTTAAATTGTTTATATACCAATATTCGTCAGAAGATAACACTATAAAATCAACCATGTAGATTATTTTCATTTCTTTATCGCCAATAAGTTTGAATGATTCGTCTTATGTTGAAAAGTACTAGGAGTACTATTGATTGCCGCCAGTTAAGGGTCGGCTCTAGCTGTCGGCCATGTTGGCTGACACTCCATAAGACCAATGTTAAATTAAAATCCAAATTTTTCCTTTATTTTTGATCGGAAAATTATAAACGATATGCCATTTTAAAGCTATGGTCAATATGCATGCAAATGGCTTTTTAAAAATTAAGAAAAATATTTTGTTTAATATTTATTAACAATTTAAAACATTGATTTGAATATTTTTTTATGTTGTCACTATTAATTATAGAAAAAAACTACCAAGCCATTCGCCTGAAGAATTTCGTCCCCAAGATTTTGTTATTTTTTTAAAAACGCTATTTGAACAATTGCGGGTTTTAAATGGATTTAGGCTGAGCAATGTCCGTGTAACCTACCGCCGCTATAGGGTGATTTTAAATATTTTTTACGTTGTAACTATTAATTATAGCAAAAAATTACCAAACCATTCGGATGAAGAATTTTGTCCCCAAGAGTTGGGTATTTTTTTAAAAACGCTATTTGAATAATTGCGGGTTTTAAATGGATTTAGGATGAGCAATGTCCGCGTAACCTACAGCCGCTATAGGGAGTCGCAGGTTGCTTTCTGTTTTACTAGAGCCGACCCTTAAATCCTTGTGTTCTAGTTTAATCTACACAAGCAATACATTCTTTGTAAAGCCTAGTTCTCCTTGTGAAAAGCTTGCACAAGTCATGCAATCAAGGAGGTTCGCGAGATGTATACTTATCCACAAATTTATTCAATACAATGTTCTTGGTAAAATAATGATACAAAAACTCTACTTTACAAATTTAAAATACCGATGCAAATTACACCTCTCCTCGATCACTCTCTTTAAGTATCTAATCTGTCTGAAGGACTTATTACAAAAGTGGTCCAAAATAACAAGTATTTTGTTAACACACTTCAAATAATAATACAAAATATTACAATTCTCAACAAAATAAAATTTGCCGATATTCTTGTATTCGAACATTTTCGAAGAATCCATGCATCCCTATCAAAATGATATTAAATATTCTATTAAAGATGATATTAAAGATGGTGATATTAAGGTGTTATATTAAAGATGCTAAAACGCTAAAAAGTTTCATTCTCGTGCTAAAAATCTAAAAAAAGAGTTACTTCCTGTCAAAAGAACGTGCTTCTGGTTGTTGAATTTTTGGGGTAAACTCGTTGGCGCGACATACACAACCAACGTTTGTACCAAATTTGGACCAAATCGGACTTAAAATGCGGCCGTTACATATACATACATACAATATATAATTTCTAATGAAACCCCAAAACGTATTCTGGTGACCATGATTAGTGCTCATTTACTACTCCCAACCTTAAGACTTAGGTCTTACTGCAATAGCTCATCTTTCCTTTGGAAATTCGCTAATAATTAATTATGTTATTTATAACACACTTTTTTGCAATACACATCCTTACACTTTTGTTGTGAAATATTAACATATTGAACAAAGCTCTTAATATAGGCCAACTTAGGAAGTAGCCTAAGTTTCACTAAGCATTTACAATGAATATCGTATTAAATTAATTTTATATTTACCCAAAATAAATCTCTTCCGACAAGAACGTAGGAATTTACAGTTATAAAACTTTTATCTATTAAATGTGTTTCGTCCTATAAATTAGCAAAAGTCTAGGACAATATACGCTGTAATGTAATTACAGTTTTATTGGTTTTGGCACAACTCCTACTATGCTATACGCAGGTCGGGTGTAGACTTAAAGCTTGAATTCCAGGAGTTTACTATTAATTTGCTGCATCCTACATATTAATGTTAAATGCATATAAGTCTTACTCTTAGTTACATCATTAACTTGATTGATTGTCAGCGTGTTTGAAATGGATCAATTTTTAGTTACAATACACAAACCAGTACGATATGCCGGTATTGCACTTATCGATTTTGGCGTCGTGCCAAGTTGCAAGTTCCACCAAAGATTCGTTGCCACAAATGAAATGAAGCCAAAAATACAATATTAACTCTTCAATACCTTAATTGAGTTGAACATTATGTATTATTCCTTTCCCCAAATTAGCAAGTATTATAGGTTATTAACGAATTCTTTCCTTTTATAATTCAAATATTTTTTGTTCATGAAATTCAGGTTGTGTAATTTTTTGTGTTATTAAAATAATGTTCAGTCGATTCGCATATCTTTAAAATGTATTAAAAACTTACATAATAGCAATTTACTCGGTTGATTAGTAACTATTGTCATTGCAATTAAATACGTAAACAAGCCATGTTTCCTACTAAGCTGTAGGATATATCAACAACACCACGAATTTGTGTACTGGAAAATTAATATGCTATGTAACACGGTAACTAGAGTTCTAGTTACAGTGCTATGTAACAAGTCTACTTCGAATTTTACCTAGGCCTACATAAAAATAAGCAAAATAAATTATTAGTCTCGTTACACAAATTAGGTATAATTTTGTAATATACAATTTAGAATTAGAATAGAAAATCGAAAAAAATGTATTCAAAATACAATTCTGAAATTGTTACAGTACTAATAATATAAAATTCATCGTTAAATCATTTGATGGAAATTATTTAAAAAACTTGAATACAAATAACTACAAAACTAGGTACATAATTATGAATTTTTGAGTTTTATATAAATATGTATTAGTTTATCATCTAAAATTCTACACAATATTATAATTGAATAATATCGTGCAGAACTTTATGCATTATTACAATAACGAATAAATTAGGCCTACATTGATTACTGCAATGAAAGACAATCGTCAGATATTTAGGCCTAAATAAAACTCCGAATGAATGTTATGTAGGTAATACGTACAACCAAGAAGTAGCTTGTTAAGAAAATTAGTTACGAAAACAGTTTGAAAAACTGCCAATATTTTAAATTGGGCTATAAATGCAAAACTTAATTAACATACCTTCCACCGTGGTTGCCTTGGTACTTTCTATGAATTGGTGCTAAATATTTGTATTTCTTACTGGTACCTAAGTTTTGGCAAGTAAGCCCCTTATATTCTTGGCCGCCAGCAGCGACTTAGGTGACGGCAATTACGGGTGGCGGAGAGTCTTATCGGGGCATTGTATTACCGAGCCTATTACACTGCACTGCCAGGCGGCGCAGCCCCGCCACCATTCGATTTGGCCACTAAATTAAGTTTTGAAATTAATGTAATTGATCTGTATAAATAAAGAACGTTGGAGTGATAATTCATTTATCGACAGAAATTTATTGATGGATATTAAAATAAATTTACACATATTCTAAACTTGTTAATTTATTATTTTTAATGGTTACAGCTATGTTTATAAATAAATTGACTTGTTTTTGCTAAAAGTAGGCTACAAATTCCCAACTAGTAACATAATGAAATGAAAATAATTTATTTAACCCTTCTTATACATAATTTACATAATATAAATTCAAACTTAAATTATATGCTTAGTAATAAATAAACAACTATTCACAGTACAAAATATAATACATCTAATATATAAACAAAACATAAATAGAAAATACTAAAGGATCAAATCATCCTGAGGTTATATAACCTGTTTGGGATGAAAATATTTATACAATTAAACATATAAACAGCTCGATGGGAGAGAAACAAAAACGCCCTGATCTGCCAGTTCAACTGTACATTACACTAACAAAACACATTTAGAATACTAAGATTTGGCTTTTGGCTTGACAAAAACAGCAACACAATAATACATCCACAAACACAAAAAATAAATAATATAATTAAGAAACCAATCCTGCATTACCTTATTTGTTTCCAAAAACACTCTTTTGGAACCAAAAGTTTACAAAAAAAAATTTTCTTCATAATAACAATACCAACTTCCTCGCACTCACCAACACTTCTACTATTCATTATGCGGGTGAAGAAGAGAGCCTGCAAGAATAAGCACAAATACTTGACTAATGAAAGTTTATTCACCCTCACTGGTTACTGGTGAAGAACATATCGACCTGGTCCTGTTCTAATAAATATTGCTTTAAAAGTCTGTGGAACTCGAATTACCGAAAGAACTGAACCCTGCGGAATCTCATACTTTAATGTACCTTGCTCACTAACGATATCATTGACTCGAGTTTGTTGGATTCTATCAACCATTGTTGGAAACCATTCAAGGGCCACTCTAACACCGGCATCATACATTCTTGACAACAATATTGAATGGCCTACTGAGTCTACTGTATCAAATACCTTCATTACGTCTACAAATGTCCCAGCGCAAAATTTACCATCATTTATACCACTATAGACCTGTGACATAAAATTTACCAATGCATCGTTAGTGTTCAACTTACGTCTAAAACCAAATTGTTTTTTACTAAAAAAAAACAATTTCTGTTCAGGAAGGAAACTAACCTTTCTTTAACGACTTTTTTTAAGATATTTTCAAAAATTGACAGAAGTGATATCGGTCGGTAATTTGTTGGATTTGTTTTAACACCTTTCTTATGTACAGGTGTTACCACTGCCATTTTTAATATCTCCGGGAATTCTCTTGAACTTAAGCTATAATAAACTAAGAAAACAAGTACATCTATTATAAATTTTGAAATGTTTTTAATAATAAAAGGAGTAACATTGTCGAACCGAGGAGCCTTCCCATTTTTTAGAGAGATTATAATATTTTGAATTTTTAGTGCAGTTGCAAGATAGAGAAAACAAGAGTCAGGGCAAGATTCGCTTCCAAAAACACTATCACAATCTCTTGAACCCAATTCCACTCCTATCATTTCACCCTTAACCTTTCCTCTAAGTTTGGCTGCTATATTGCAGAAGAAATCATTGAATACATTTGCAACCCGTTCTGGGTATATTATTGGTTTGTTTAAATTGTCATTCAGAGCGACCCGCCCCGTATTCTTCCCTTCATCTCCAACAATCTTCCACTGCTGCTTGGGATCACCCCTGCTATTGCCAAATAGACACCTATAATAACCCTCCTTTCATCATCCTATTAATTAATTTATTTTTAAAGCCACTATAGGAACATTTAAGTACAGTGTTAATTCGGATACTTTAGAATTCTCCTATATAAGGAGTTCTTTTTATTTATTAATTTAACAAGTTTACCATTTATCCATGGTTTTAACTTCCCTTTTGACTTTGTATTGATATTTGTCACTCTGTATGATTTAGAAAAACAAGATTCTAGAATATTGGAAAAATTTGCATACGCAATAGAAACACTTTGAGCCATATATACAGCATCCCATTTAACCATTTTAACATAATATTCAAACAATAAACCATAATCTAACTTTGGTTTGTTGGGCTGAATCACTCGTCCTTTACTATAATCATTACATTTCACACATACTACTGACAGTCATCCTATGATCAGTCACTCCACTCTCAATCACCCAACTTTCATACTCTATACTCAAAACAATACTACCAAACAAACATGTGTAAACCAAACATGATCAATACAAGTACTGCATTCTTTAGTAACTCTAGTTGGATCAGTCATTGCGACATTAACCCATGGCTCGCCATTTTAATTAAAAAATTATCTAAATATCTCGAGTTTTTTATAAATCTGTATTCATATACCCTATTATTATTACATTTCGATTTTTTACTGATTGTAAAAACGTATCAAATTCAAGAATAAACTGATCGGTATTGTATTCATGTAATCTGTTCAAGGCAATAATTTCGATTTACTTTAAACTGTAGCCTAAGATATCGGATGTCGAAAGGATGGCATTCTGAACGTTCTCAACAGATAAACGATCAGATAAGTAAACAACCACTCCTCCCGAACGATAACGATTGTTACAATTTGCAAACATATTAAAGTTAGGTAAGCTGTACTGATTAACCTCGCTATCTCTAATCCATACCTCACTTAAAATAATAATATCGGGTAATTTATTTAATTCCCGCATTTTCAAAACAAATAAATAAAAGTTTTTTCTTACACTTCTAATATTTTGCTGTACAAATATGAAATGATTGTACACAAGGTCAAAACTATTATACTTTAAAATATCAATCGTTAGATATTAAAACTATAAAACCATTCTCAAAAGATCTAGGCTAACTTTAGATTGTACGATAATGTCCATAGCATAGATTATCTCATTTCCAAGTACTTATTCAAACCAACGAATAACCAAGAAAAAAATCACCTCAATAATGACAACTCCACAATAATAATAACAACACAATTTTAGTGCATCTACCCGATAGCAAGGTGGAAAACAAAAGCACGCATTTCTGCAAAGAGTAAGATTTATAGTAACCAGAAACATTTATTTAAAACAGTTTGTTGAGATGACACAAGCAGGTCCAGCGGTCTCATCTGTTGTAGTTCAGCCACTTGTTCCATTGTAGGCTAGTTAAAGTTATTACTTTAGCTCCCTCTTCCCTGCGTAACAAAATTCTCCCATTTCGGACTCACAGGAAGCGAAAATTCTTCTCTTTCTTCAATAATTGTCTTACATCATTGAACACACGTCTCCTTGCCTGAATCAAGCTTTTGTTAATGTATACTACCTCCCCAGATCTTCCGTTTAGGCCTATATCCTGAGTACTTAGATCTCGCTTGACTCTTCTTTTCCGCAAAACCTCTTCTTTTATCACCCTCCTGGTAAATTTACAAATTATTCCTCTCACTCTTCCTACACCCATGCCTTGCTTAGGTCCTAAACGAAGGCAGGCATCAATCATATTGTCTTCAATTTGTACTCCCAAACTAATTCCATTTTTTTTAACTACTTCAATCACGTTCTCTTCTTTTTCTTCTGGGACGCCATTTATTTCTACACAGTTCGCTCTTGAGTACTGCTCCATATCTTTAACCCGAATTTCCAACTCTTGTATTCTTTTTGACAAGACAATATTTCCTTGTTTCAGATTTTCAAAATTCGTTTCATAATTTTTTAAAACGACAGCTTGCGATTCAATTACTTTCAGCAATTCATCAATTTTACTACTTCCCTAGCTCGTTTTCCAGCTCTTTAAGTTGTTTTTTTTTTTACTCACACCGCATTTCATGAAGAAGGTTAATCTCATCTTTAATGCACACTTCGACAAATACCGGTATTTCGACAAAACATTTTAAAGATACAGTATGCCCTCTGCTTATTCACCTAGACTGACTTTTATACATTTTCACTTTGCAAAATAACATCGTATATGAATACGGTAGTTATTTCTTTTTAAGGCTTCATTCACTTCCATTAAACATTTTCAAGATGTAGATTCTAGTACCTACAAATTAACAGTATTGCAACGTAAAGAAATCAAGTTCTTCTAGCTTTCATCTTTTAACACATTTATCAAGTGTAGGCCTACCAAGACAAAACCATAATATTTCTGTCTAGAACCGTTGTAATGGTTGTGTGTCTGCTCTATTTTTAGATTATCGTGAGAGGTGCTAGACTTCTTTCTCAATTATTGTACAACAAAGGAAATTCTTTTATTGCTGTGGCAACAGAAAGGATTGTGATTTAAATAGATTTGACTGAGAAAGCATTTCTGAATTAGAACATTTTATGTATTTTTAAATCCTTTACACAATACATTAATTAAGGGTTATGTGCTTTTATTGTTTGTTTATACTGAGATACTGTACAATGTGAATGGTACTCTGGTAGAAAAGAAACACATGAAGCAGTTTACACATGAATGTTAAGTGTAAAACGTTTAAAGATTAACAGGGTTTTACTTTTTCCAATTAAAACTACTTTCAGAAAAAGAATAAATAAATATAAGTTTTTAAATACAAATATTTGTTCTGATTGTAAGTGAGTAAAATAATAAGCAGTAAATGTATAATAACTCAAAATTAACTTGGTTCTTTTTATTCACAAAGATAAAATTAAAAACACAAAAAAAATCTCAATTTCACATTTTTGCAGGTGATTTTACTAAAAAGTGTTTTTCATGGTTTCATTAGAGAAAATCGTTTGGTAAGTTCTTTGTAGTCGAATCCCAGCTCACTTAACCTCTCTTGTCCCATAGTGTTTCTCAAATAACTCTTTATCCTTTTCATTGCGAAGAACATCTCTGAAGACGCAACCGTTTCTGGCAAGGTGAGGAAAAGATTTAAGGCAGTAAGAATTTCTCGAAGAAATGAACTCAAAGTCCACATACAATAGTTTTGTCAGATCAAATACAGATTCATCCTTAACAATTTTATCTTTAAGGCTTCCTCGTAAAGAGATTAGTTCTGTAGGAAAAGATGGTCCAATGTCTTTTGCGTACTTTTGTTGTAGATGGTTGGCCCTCACCAATATTTCATTTTCTGAAAGGGATAGAAGTGTCTTTAGAAATAAAACAGAAAATAATCTGACAAACTCTCGAGGAGTGAAAATCTCTTGCCAATCTGCCCATTAACCAAATCAAAAAGTTTATAATATACATTTATTCTGAGCATTTGGTCTTCATTTGAGAATCTGCGGTCTTCAGACAGCTTGTCAATTTACGTTGTTAATACAGTAGAATATTTTTTGCAACTAGAACTTTTCTGATAAAAACCTTTTCTGCCACTGCTTAAACTCAATATATTATACGTTTTTTATTTTAGCCTAATTTATTTTTTGAATAAAGGGCCTTTGGGGCCCAAGAAGGGCTCGGCCCCCCGCATCGTGGGGTTTTGCGGTTCCTAGATCCAGCCATGATTGCAACATCTGTTTGTTATGAAAAGCTCACCGTTTGAGATTAGTATTTAATACAAAAAATATGTTTATAAACTGAAACAATAATATGTGAATAACAGAAGAAGAAGATTTCAATAGAGATACACAGACTAGAAGCATTGATGTTGTTGGAGTCACTTATAGGCCTAAGTATTTACAAACACAAGTATTCTTGATGAAAAAGAGTTATCATAATAATAGTGATAGTGATAACCTACTACACAACTCTTCAACCAGATAATGAGTTCTATTTATAAACACAAAATAATTTCTTACAAATTTACAGTCTCCTCTATTGATTAAATTGTACGTAGATTTAGATCAAATCTTTAACGGTTGTGTGTAAGAAATAAATAAATGTAATCGATTACTAAGTACTTAGATCTGAAATAAAAACGCGATATGTTTGGTACTAATGTTTTGGTCCCTAACATAAAATTTATTCTTCATAATTTGAACCCCTAAAGAATAAAGAATATAAGTAATACGATTTATAATAGTATATATTTCATTATTAATACATACAATGGATGTTTATGGGGCGATATCGTGGTTTTATATGTAAGGCAACGCCGAGCACATAATTCAACCTCGCAGCTGAACCGCTGACGTCAGTTTAGCGAATTTCAAAAATTAAGTTTATTTGTTGTAGGGTTCCCACCACCTTTTTTGGGAAATTGGTCTACTCACAAATACGTTGAATAGCTGCCTACGTGTATGAAATATATAAGTAGAATTTGTTTGCATTTCAGTCACCAACCGCGGCTCACTCGCTTATTCCTAACGTTCGCAGCGGAAAAACGTTTTGCGAGTTCCACCTCGACTGCGCTTAGTTTGCATAGCAGCCGTCGGCCTCGTAACAGAAGCTGTGAAATCCTCCTTGTAGATTTGAACCGAGTACTTTTATGCTATTTTACGTTTTGATCGATTTTAAGGGAACAGACGAGCTATAAGGTTGTGTAAGAAAAACAAAATGTGCAGGATAATCTACTCCCTATATTGTTTTAGACAAATCCCCAACAAGTTTTATTCTAATACGTTAAATGAACAAACATTTTTTACATCCGATCAAAAAACTTGTTTCTGGTTGTTGGATTTTTGGCTAAGAACTCGTCCGAGCCACTTAGAAAACCAATGTGTGTATAAAATTTGGATAAAATCGTAGACTACTACTATGCGGCCGTAGAGTGCGAACACATATATAGCCTACATATGTATAATTTTTAATGACACCTCAAAGCGTTTTCTGGGGACCATGATCGGTGCTCATTGACTACCTTAACCCTCATCATAAGAGTCAGTGCAATAGCTCATGTTTCCTATGGAAATTCGTTAAAAAGCTATCAAACATAGAAAACACTTTATGCACAAGTTATGAACGTTACTTTTTATGATAAAGCACTAGAATCACACAAAAAGAATTACATTATTATTTTTTCTACAGATTTTAAACGCGATTTAACTGATGCGCGACAGTGCTGCTATCAGTTGGGAAGTAGCTGAACCTTTTGAGTTGTTGAATGCATTGTTTACTTTCAATAATAGTATCACTTCCGTTTACTTGTACTTCTAAAGTTTATGTTTTTGCTGCGATATGTGCTAGGCAACGGCGAGAAGGAACCATATTCAGAAAAAGTATTGAAATACAAGAAATGTAGACAGTTAAAAGACAAATTCAACGATGTATCAATGTGATTTGTCGTTGAATCAAGGATGACAGAAAATGCAATAATTCTGGCTGAAAATAGTTTTCTGTGATTTATTACATTCACGGAAAGTGATCACACAACTTTCAGTTAGAATTATTGTATTTTCTCAGTTTCCTTGACTCGATGATAAAAAGGAATACATCGTTGAATTTGTCTTTTAACTGCCTACATTTTTTGGGTCTGCCCCATTTTCGGTAATATATTTAGTTTTTTTTTAGATATTCAACTTTAAAACGTTTGAATCGCCGCCATCTTAAAATGGATAGCAGCACAATTAATGCTTTTGTGTAAACCAATGTGAGAAACTTTCATACTGAGTTTCATCAATGTATCTTAAACCATTCATAAGATATTTTTTTCAAAATCACATACAGGCAGACAACTTGTAAACCAAGCGAGATAGGACACTTGTTATAGTTGTATTGCTAGTTTTGACCTGTTGTATAACTTGGTAGTGTTTGGTAGAATGGCTGTATAGTAATCTAGTTTTAAAGATGTGTTTCTATTGTAAAAAAATGTTTACTTTTAACCAGAGTAACAGAAATATCTAACAAATTTGAAATTTGATTTACGCTTACGTAAACTCGATTTGTGAAAAACGTAAACAAATTATTATAAGCATTCATATTTACAAACAGTTTAAAATAATCTTATAACCACTACTTCAGATGAAAACGTCGAAATTAGGTTTACTTGATTTTTAAATTAATAATACTCTGAGGGGTAATTTACAAATTTGGAATAAAAGAATTAAATGTTTTTTAAAGTGTATAGGCCTACACTTTTAGTGTTTTGTATCCTTAAAAAAATAATGCAACTCTTATAGGATTTTACCTTTTGATTAGCACTGTAAGTTTTTTCAGGAGAGGTATAATGAAATTTGAAATGGTTATAAAGCTAATCGGCATAAATTCTAATACTCAGAACTAAAAAAATGTATTTTACTATTATTTTTGGTGGGCTTAAATTTGATACTCCAAAAATTATTTTTTATGCTAGGCGTGGGGTATTGTTTAAAAGGACTTTATTTAAAGATATCAAATAATATGTGTTTAAGATGTAGTTTTTAAATTATTTTTTTTTAATATTTTAAAAATACATTAAAGTTTTAGAGGAAATATATATGTTATAGGACAACAATAGCAGATAAGTTTTGTAAAAATGTATGAAAAATTTGTATTTCATTCATCTCCAATATAACCCTCCTTTCGCTGCTACCAAACATTCAATGTAGAAAATAAGTAAGTAAATAATTTCAGTTTCCCTCCAGATTTATCAAACTTGTCTTAAAAATCGTAATATGTATCACATTCATTACTTATTAAAAGCAACTGCAGACTACCTTTTGTGCCCTTTGTGGAGTCTAGAACTGTAGGCAATTCATTAATTTATTGTGATATTGATTTTCAATTAAATAAAATAATAGTTTATTCATCCATAGTTACTGTGAGTTTTTAAATATTAAAACAGACATGTTTATTATCACCCAGATTAGTTTATATTAGAGTCTATTATCGATCTTTCAATCACTACAGTAGGTGGTTAAACTTGCCAAATAATTCTTCTATTCTTGAACTAGGCCTACCTTAGATGTCATTTGGCTAGGTAATGAAATAGGCCAATGATTCAAATCATCCCATCAAATCTTTTATGTAAATTTCTGATGGATTTTATTTATAGAAAATTTAAAAGAACTAATAGTCATCTATAAATTTGTTAGGTTAAGAAATAAAACAAATTAACCTTTCACTATTTTTTGGCTTTATTTTCTTCTAGATGTCTACGCCTAGATGAAATGTGTTTTAAAAATTATTAGTAGAATATTACTAAACAGAGCATCTATTGGAAATCTGATATTCTAACTAAAAATGTTAATTCGAAGTTCTCTGTTATAAGAGAGCTAGAACAAAGGGAAAGAGACATTTGAAATTATTTAGGTATACCTCTGCCTTTTATACTGTAGTAGGGTTTAAAAATTCAATAAGTGAGCTACTAAAAACACCATTAATTAGACTGGGGGGGGGGGGGGAACTGTGTACAACCTTGAGCGGTGATATGTTTGAAGCACTAATTGTAAGTTAATTGAATCAACTAGAAAATATGCAAGCATTAGAGAAGTGGTTCCCAACATTGTTGATCTCCTGTGCCCCTTTTTTCGTTGAGAATTACCCCCTGCACCCTGAATTACCATTTATCATATTTAAAAAAATTTAAGAAATAAGTTTTATTTTATTTTTTTACTTATGTTAATACTAAGACTAAGCTTTAAAGGCGCAAATAAAAATGGCATAAATGAAGAATATGAATTTTTATTTTTAATAATTCAGAAAACAATACTAAATTTAAATTGTAAATTTTTTTTAATTTAAATTTGTAACATAATTCAAAACTTAAAGAACGTTTTAAACTGTTATTTTTTTTAAATAATGTATCATGAACAGTAATTGTGAACAGTTACTCTTAGACTAATGCTTCTTAATGGGATCCTTGAGCTTGGAAGTTAGAGCTAAGCTTTTTAAAATCTGGCTCGAATAATGAAAGTTAGAGCCTTAAATCCGGTGCTGCTTGAAGTTTATTTTTATGTTTGTTTTTGATAAAGGCATATGATGAAAATGCCCTCTCAACAAGTACTGAGCTTGTGAAAGGCAACAGATACTTCTGGGCTTTATCACTGGTACTTTTATATTCTTTAATTGTTCTTGCCCAAAACTCAGAACGCAGAGACAAATCTGATGACATTTCAATTAATCCCTTTATGTCTGAGATTGACAGGTAGGTTGCTTGGTCAACCAGTTCTCTTCACAATTTCGTTTCGGATAGTTCTTCCTCATTGACATTTTAAGTTCTTTTAAGTGTGATACAATATCACATTTCACTTCATTTGATAGTTTGAGATTATTCTCCATCAAGAAACTATGAAGTGTGTCGTAAAGTTCATACTGGTCCTTAATGAGGCAGGATTACCAAAGTCGTAATTTATCATGAACTCAATTTTGTCAGATATCTTGAAGAGGTTTAATGGAACTGTTCTGTAATCCTACATTAAGTTTATTAATTTCTGAAAAAAATTCACTTACTTGTTAGTACGCAAGCTGCTGAAACCAATTACAATCATGGAACTTGCTAGCCAACTCAAAAGGGTGATCTTAAAAAAAAAAAACTTGTCCTTCATGTTTTAATTCAAATGCTCCCAGTTTTGATCTGTGCTGTCAATCACACGCACACACACTCGCAGATCAGAAATCCATCAACTCTACTGTGTAGTTGTTACCGTACAATTCCAACGGCCGAAATATTGATTTCCGCCATTACTGATATATTTTCGCATAGCCCCACGCTTCTTGCGTACCCCTAGGAGTACGCGTATCACAGGTTGGGAACCGCTGCATTAGAGAAATCAGAAAATCTAACAAAAGTTAGTTTTATAAGGTTACAATTGCAATTCATTAAAAAATATAGGAGCACATCATGTTATGTAACAGCAGTATTTCATTAACTTGCAATTAGCAGTTTTATAGTTATACAACCTCCAATATTATATTTTTCACAGGTATACTATAAGATGTCTAGTCTAACTAAAATAAGAAAAGTATAGTATTTGTTTCCACAGGAAGTAGTTGACTCTCTTCTTCCCTCATCATCCTTGTCCTTAGTAGATTCTCTTAGTTTTAACTAAAGGAATAGGGGTGTCTGTTAATTTATACATTTCTAATGTGACACTTTTAGTAAGCCAGTGGCTCTCTGGACATATGAACTTTGTGATTTTTCTAAGCATTGCAGATATTGTTGATGGCTTAGATTAAATTGAAAAATGTAACAATTAATTGTGATGGAAGGAAGACAAGCTAAATGTTTGAAACTTTTCTTCCAAAAGATTTTTATGGTACATACAGTTTCTAAGTACAACATTTCCTTATTTAAATTAAGAAGTGGGATTAAGTAAGAGTTATTCAATGTAATTCAATTTATCTAATATAGTGCAATAGAACTATCAAATTTCATAGTAAACGTTAAAGTTGCCTGAGTATGTCTGTAAAACATTAGCATTATGTAAAGAATTGAGTTATTCAATTATCACACACATCGTTGCTCTTGTGTGATAGTTTAATTGCTTGGTACATATTTGTTTTTAAACTTATACTGTATTTATAATAAAAATGTTAGTATAAATATGAAGTTATTTTATATTTTATTTTTATCACCAGTAGATCTTTGATGTAACAGATACTAACTTATGGTAATTAATATAGGCCTAAGTAATCTATAGGTTACAGATACATTATACTGAAACTATTTAATTCATAAATTAATACAGTAAAACCTCATTAGTCCCGACTAATTGGGGCTCTAAGTTGTCCGGATAATTGAAAGTCCAGATTAAAGGAAATAACCTTAGTATGAACAAAGGTACATAATGAAACACACGTTATAGAAAACGAACATGTATTTTGAGTTAAGTTGTATGTACAGACAATACGTTAATTCATAAAACATGTAGTAAAATGTATTACACTGTGAATATAAAAGGTCCATTCTGTGGACTACTAGTTTAGAATGGCTTATTCCAAATTTAGCTGAATGTAACCTGCAGTCAACTGGATGTCCGGATTAAGCGAAGTCCGTCATAATTAGGTCCGGATTAATGAGGTTTTACTTTAATATGTTTGAAGAGATACCTTATCTGAATAAACTATATGATTATCTAAGGTAACTCAAACATTATAAATGAATGCATTATATATATAGCCTATATATTTAAATATGTTAAACTCAAATGGTAATGATCACCTGGGCTAATGCATTTTATTATAATAAATAGCAGTTGCCTTATATTTTATCATGTAATAAAAAAATGAAACTGCCCGATAGGTGACTGTATTGTGATGTATTCAGTTTTTATCACGAAGGATAGTGTTCGATTTGCAGAAACCAACTAAATAATACTGCAGGAATACTAAATTTGTACAGATTTACTGCGACATTATGCTACTATACTGTTAGACAGTGAGACATTTACAAATGTAAAGCTTTAAGAAGGAGTGAACATTTTTAAAATACTTACTGTGATACATACTGTGCAGCGTACTGATAGAATGAGACAGTAACAAATGATGTGGTGTTCGCCTCTGTAGACTGCAATGTCAGAGGTTAGCGTGCCACATGATTGGTTCATTTAAATCACATGGTAACTTAGAACGATTTGTATGTACGATTATATGAAACCTTACTTATAGTTTCAAATTTAATCCCATTTTATAATTTTACAACTTTTTATTGAAATAATTTATATCTTTTTTAAAATACTCGTATATTACACCACTTCTACAAATGTTTGTTATTTCTCTTTTACATTATGGTCGTGGCCAGTTTTTCTTCTGCTTGAACTGAATTAATGCTAGTTGTTGATCTTACATTTTTCAATTTTCATTTTGATATTTTATGTATAAATATTTTAAAATGTATCAGGTGTCATTTATGCTTGAAATTTCTCTAGATATTTTTAAAGTTGTTTAGATGGCTAATGGCATCCTAAAAAGCTAAAAATATAAATAAATAATAATAGTAATAAAACGTTGTAGGAATTGGCAGAAATCAAGTTGTGGGTGGAAAATGTTGATGAAAAAAATCTCTTTACTAGGATATGCAGTTTAGTGTTTTTGCACTTCAATAATTTTTCTCTCAGGTATATCTTGAATGATGATCCTTTCTTCTCTTTCAGTGTCAATTATAAGAGCAAAAGTATGTTTCTCGATACCAAAATTGATCTGAACTTGTTCAAGAAACCATTGTGGGAAACACTCAACATT
The DNA here is from genome assembly GCA_018207615.1 of Philaenus spumarius. Taxonomy (NCBI): domain Eukaryota; kingdom Metazoa; phylum Arthropoda; class Insecta; order Hemiptera; family Aphrophoridae; genus Philaenus; species Philaenus spumarius. The sequence continues at coordinate 193,562 of JAGFPH010001670.1, forward strand.
CATATTCTTTAATTTTAAATACAAAATTGTAAAAAATACAAACCACCTACTAATATGCATGAAGCATACCAAATATTTTCTGTACTAGAACATTGCTAACATTTATTTACGGCACAAACTAAACATTTTTATATAACAAATTTTTATTTTAGAACATTACCTAGAAAAAAAAAAAAAATATTACATTCAAAACTACAGTTTTATGCACCTTTAGTTTTGAGATAACACAATTCTTACAATTTACATTATTTTTTGGAAATGGATTGCTAAAATGACATTACTCTGAAATACATCCTTGTAATAATACAATTAATGTGGATATTGCAATAAAATCCCTAACTGTTTTAAGGTTAACTTTATAAGGGCTGTGTGAGGCGTTAGATTTTGTACAGGACACATGTTTCTATCATCACTAACACGGTGGCCGTGATTGTTAAGGCGTCAATGCTTTATCAATCGTCATGGCAACCATCAATGGAAAAGGTGCGGGTTCAATTCCCATTGACCCCGAATAATTTTCTAACTGGTTTCTTAACAGACATCGTTGGCTGTGGTTCGGATTCCACGTAAAACTGTAGGTCCCGTCTTCATTAGCCTTAAGTGCAAAACAGCAGGACGTTAAAAAAAAAAAAAAAAAAAAAAAATCTATCATCACTAACAATATTGCTTGATAATACAGTGGAACCTCAATAAACCAAACCTCAATAATTCGAAATCCTTGATAAATCGATTTTTTTTATTCCCGTTGAACTTCCCTATCTTTTGCAATGTTAATTTTACCTCTACAAATCGAATAGTTCATGAGAAACACCTTGATTAATCTAAGTTTTACCGTATTTTCCGTCGTTAAATTAACTATATAAATCGAAATCGTGCAACCGCCGCACCTCTACAAGTCAAAGTAAGGGCAAGAAACTCTCTATTAATCGAAGTTGTATGAAATTTGTTATGATTCAAAACATCGAAACTGTATTTTACTGCATCCTTTATTCTGTCCAACCCGCTCCTGTTGCAATCCATCTCAGTCTTGGGCCAGCAGTAGAGTAGGTTCAATAAAGAAGCAGTTTGAAATTAAAACGAACTACTTCTTCTATTTTAAAGTACATATTAAATTTTATAATTGCATTATTAACCATTACAATATAGTACTGAAATTAATATTAATGCACAATGTACAAAACACCGTATTTTAGAAGGCAATCAATTTTCCTGATATTTATTGCTTGCACTGAATTGAACCTCTATAAATCGAAAATTGGGGAGGATGAACCTTGATAAATCGATCCTTTATTATACGAAATACTCCATAGTTCGAAATTTCCCCGTTCCCCGTGTGATTCGATTTATTGAGGTTCCACTGTATATGATTCAAACTATTTTATTCTATGTATCTACATTTTTTAAATATTTATATATTTTATACACACTGTGGTTTATATGTAAAAATAAAAGTGAAATAGAGATCAAAGTATCACATTTTTCTCTTTGATACTGAACAATATACTTCTACGAAGTTTTTGGTACCTATGTTTGCCTTACAGTAAAGCTTCATCACCATGTCCATCCCCTAATGCCGCATTTCCCCACAAGTTCAGTAATTTCACATAGTAAGCTGAATTCTTACAGTAAATGTGCTTCGCATATTCCTTTTCTAATAGTTTTAGTTTTCAGTTATAACATTTTTTAATTTTTAACAAAACGTTGACAAATTTTGTCCGCCTAAGCATTTTTTGTACTTCCTATTGCTTGTAATAACAAACATGACCTAATTTTCAATTGGCCATTTATCAATTAAGTCTAAAATGTAGCCTTGAATGGACTGGAAGTGAAGTGAACCTGGGATTATAATGAACTAGGGTATCTAGTTTACACTGGACAATGCTAGCTATTAATGTAGTCCTGGCCAGGCAAGCCCATACTTATTCATGCTGAATTTCTCATTCAATTTATCTTGTATGTGCAAATAGAGATTATCTTATATTATTACTTAATCGGTTTAAATTTTGTCAATTCATAAACTGTATGGCATTCGAAAATAATAAATCTAATGGTATAGTAATTTTGGTCAATCCATTTGTTCAAATATAGGTTTTTGATATTTGTTCGTTTGCAAATAATAATTAGGTTAATGAATGCTTCATTGTACTATTTTTATAAATAAGCACGTCTAAATATAATAATAACTTAATGTGTGTTTAACAAAAGCAGTTGTTTTTGGTTTCTCATATATTTTCTTTGTAATTACTTCCTAATGATATTTAGGCAAAAATGCTAAATGATTTATAATTCAAACTGCAGAAATAAAAATTAGCCAACTATAAATGATTTTCAATATAGTATTACTTTTTGAATTCATTTACCAAAATATTCTACTAACCATTAAATCTGTTAACTGTTTCACAACACCTTTATAATAATATTATTACTTCCTGCCTTGATTTAATTTTAACATTTATTTATTTCAGACGAGTACACGAAGATTACGACTCCCAGGCAGGATGTTTTGTTCAAGAAAGGTTATTTTGGACGCAAGCGTGTTCCAAACACTGCTGATGTTCAAGAAGTTCACAGTACTGGTAAGCATTTTTGCTGCACATCTAGTTTAGTAATAACATCTATAATCATTTTCATACATTTTGAACTGCAATACAATATAAATCATAGGCCTAATCATTTTTTAAATCAAATTATATAAAAGCTTAAATTCTAAATACTCGACTAGTTTGAAATACTTAATGAAAAGATTACTTTTACTGTTTGCAATAAAGTAATGTCAGCTTATTTTCAATATCCTGAAGTTTGGTGTATTTTATAGATCCGCTACGGTATATAAAATTTTAATTAGTAGGCTATATACAACTAATTTTGTATACTATTTGAAGTATGAAACAAAGGACATCCTAGTCAAAACTGACAAGAGAGACAGATGAAATAGAAAACAGTGTATTAAATTTTAAGGCATGATGGCCATAAATAGGCCTGTACAAGAGTTAATATTTATTATATTATGATTTTGTGTATTAATATGTTGTGATTATTGTGTTCTAGCAATATGTTTTTAATGTGCCACTTCAAACCACCAAACTTTGAAATCAAAACTATAATTCTTCAGTAAAAGTCAATTCATATAATTTAATTTAAATGTTGACATTATACTGTATTAGTAACACACATTTTACACTCATTTCACAAAAGTTATATAGGCATTCTTTGTGACATAAAAGCCAAGATTTGCAATGAGGAAACTTGTTATATATTACCCATTATCTAACCCTAGGGGAAGGATGTTTTAGTGGATAGTGTTTAAGTAGTGGATAGGTTAGTCTCATAGTATCTCTCTGGAGAGAAGTCTGCTTAAATGCATTTAACTGAAAAAAGTTGTTACAAGCACTCATTTATAGTCAAAATCAAAAGGAGAAAAACTATTGGTTCAGTTTTAATTTACAATGTGTATTTTGTAATTTATGCTACATCAATTATTAATCAATGATGTTTGAATTTTACCGATTCAATCTATATATTGCTTCAATTGTTATGTGAATTTACAAAGAATAAAAATTCAAAAGAAAAGATATTTGAATCTATGAAACTTTGCTATACACAAATCAGATTTTGGTAATGGTTGAGAAATAAACACTATTTTATAACAACAAAATAAATCATTCGATGAAAAATATAATAGTGCTTTTACAGTATTTATTAGGATATTTAACTTTAAAACAAAACAAAAGTATATACTCAAACCTAAAATACTTTTAAAATACTGTAATTAGGGTACAAGAAAATATTTAGATCATAAAGGCCAATCCTAGTGTATTATAACTACAGTACCTTGTTATAATACAACTTACTGTTGTTGATGCAGTTAATAAAAATTTATATTTCTTACTAAGTGAAACATTGATCAAAGGTGAACATTATGTAAACAGTTAAGAAATAAGTTAGATGAAGATTTCACCTTTAAACCCAATTATCTATAACCTCATTTTATTTGAGAATAATTATGTAACTACTGATAATATTATCTTAAAAATTCATTTGAATCTGAAATTGTGAAAGTAGCCACCCACATTACAAAATCTCTATATTATAAAAGAAGATGTCCTGACTGACTGACTGACTGATTCATAATCAACGTACAGCCAAAATTATGATAGCTATAGACTTGAAACTTTCAAGGAACGTTAATAACACTATGTAGAGGCGCACTAAGAAATGATTTTGCAAAATATTGACTTTAAGGGTTGAAAATTATTAAAATACTGGGGTTCACTCCCATCCCTATAACAGATAAAACAGCTGATTCAAATCAAATACTTAGTAAATTAGTAACACAATTCTAGGAGTGGCCTATTTATAGTGAACCAACACAAAATGGTTTGTTGAATACTTTTTATATCTATTGCCATAGCAACCAACTAACATAATATTATTATTTTAATGATTTAAATTTACAAATTATGAAATTTTAATTTTTGATACAATTATTTGAAAATATAAAAATACCCTACAACTGCTAATTTTGTTTTAATTATTTTGCACAACCAACTACTAATTTCAGGTTAGGTTAACAAAATTAACATAAAACAAAGGAAAAGTAAATTTAAAAGTTTTACTGTAATATAGGCTAATTACATCTTTTGTTACATATTATGAAAAACAGCTGATTTGGATCAAAAACTTAACACAATTTTATGTTAGGCCTATACTGAACTAACACATGTTTCTTGAAAGTATTTAGATTTATTACCATAGCAACCAAATTAACAAATTTTAGGCCTACATTTTTTTTATTTGCTCAGTGTTACAGCTTACATGAAATATGTGTAGGCCTATGTATAATTTATATATTTGTTTAAATTCTAACTTTTAACATCCTCTCAAGAATGATTACATCACTGTTTCATCAGAAATATTGTATCAAAGCGAGAACTAAGAAAATGTTCCAGTGAAGTCACACAATGGAGAAATAATATTACAAACAAATTCTACAAAATATGTTACTGGGATACACCCAAACATTGTGCGTTTGAATGAATATAAATAGTGCATTTTACAACAAAATTTCGAGTTTTAAGTGTATACCAATTAAGTAGTTGTTAGTGAAATCAACCCAAAGTTATAATAGTTAAATAAAACAATTTTGTTAGGAAAAATTAAGTGTCATTTACTGGAAGAGCAAAACCAATTTTAGTTTGTATATTACTAAAATTAACCGGTATAATTGAGGTAAATGTACAAATAATTTATAGTACAGTATTTATTTATAGTACAGTACTATATAACTTTATACAATGAACTAATGAAGTTACTTTTTTTGTTCAACAAAGTGATAAAAACATGTTGATAGATGAGATTAACGCCAATGAGATGTTAATACCCCAAACTGTTGTATCTAGCATTGGAGTTGGGGCCTGCCTTTTTCGAGCTCTTTCTTTTCTCTTATTTAATACCCAAGAAAGGTGTCAGGAGCTACGAGAAACAATTGTTACGTATGTGGCTGAAAATTGTAATAACTTTGCTGAGATGTCTTATAACTCCAATGGCGATAATTTTTCAACTTCTGTGGAGTATGTACGTGAAATGAATCAACATTCAGTATATGCTGGTTATTGCGAATTGGTTGCCGCTGGTGAGATATTTCCATTTTTGTTTGAAGTTTATTATAATAATAATCTTTATGCAAAATTTGGTACAGACACATTCCCCGTAAAAAGATTGCGCCTAAGTGGGAATATTAATAGTGGTCATTTTGACGTGTATTTACCTATTTCCGAAGACAATGTTTCACAAAATTCTACATTAACTATTTATGTCAAAAATAAAAAGCGTCGTACTAGGTACACAAACAGAACACGAAAAAATCAAAATATTCAAGCTGTGAAAAAGTATAAACAAACCAACCCGAAAGGTAATCAAATAGCTGTGGAAAAGTATCAAGATGATCACCCCGATTTAAATAGATGTACATCAGCTGCATATCAGATGCGTCACCCAAAAATGCATAGAGTAGCAGCAATTAAATATCAAAATAATCACCCAGAGGTGCACAGAGCAGCAGCCGTTGCCTATCAACACAATCGCCCAGAAGTCCACAGAGCTGCAGCAGCTAAGTATCAAAGCAATCATGTTGAAGTTCATAGAGCATCCCAAAATCTATATGATCGAAATAATCCAGGATTTCGGGCAGAAACCACTATATAATTTACTTATTGGTGAACTCCCTGAGCAAAGCCACTTCATTGATCGCATTAGACGGTACAACGGTTGCTTTCAGATGACATCTTTTGGTGCTAAACAGATTGTTGAAGATGGTTTTATGCCAACTTTTAAAGTGTAAGGCCAAGTTTACCATTTATATGGAAGCTTGCTCCCACATTCAGAAGAAGAGGATAAATTTTTGCAAATCTATTTTGTTGGTGAAGATGAAAAATAAGCTCGACTTAGGTGCTCGAACTATCCAGATGTGAAACTATTTTTAGTTAAACAGCTGCAAGATATGCTTCATAGTGAAAATAAGTACATTAGAGATTTAAAAACTACTATAGATAAGGTACCGGAGAATTGCGAACATTTTCAAATAGTGATTCACGCAGACAGAAAGCCTGCCAACGCTCATAGAGGTTGTTACAATGCTCCCACATCTAATGAAGTAGCTTTGGTAATAGTTGGACAGCAGTTCGAAAAGCGGGATATTGTCATTCAAAGCCACGATAATAAACTACAACGTATCAGTGAACTTCATAGATCTTATGATGCACTACAATATCCGCTTATGTTTTGCCACGGAGAAGATGGATATTCAATAGACATTTCACAATGTGATCCTACAACGAAACTTCCTTTGAACAAAAATGTATCTGCTGTCTGTTTTTCTGCCTACAGAATTATGGAGAGGGAAGGAGAAAATAACTATTTGCTTCGTTATGGTGCTTTATTTAGTCAGTATTTAGTTGACATGTACGCCAAAATAGAGACGGAAAAATTGAATTATATCAGATATCATCAAAAAAGGCTTAGGGCAGATAACTATATTCATTTAAAAGACGCCATAGGAAGACAAGACGTTCAAGCAGATCAACTTGGAAAATTAGTAGTATTGCCATCATCTTTTACTGAAGGACCTCGGTATATGCATGAAAGGGGTCAGGATGGAATGACTTACGTCCGACATTATGGAAGTTCAGATTTATTTATAACATTCACTTGCAATCCAAAGTGGAAGGAGATTCAAGAATCATTGCTACCTGGGCAAAAACATTATCATCGTCCTGATATTATTGCAAGAGTTTTCAATCGTAAATTAAAAGAGTTAACAGATCTTTTGTTTAAAGGCCAACTGTTTGGAAAAGTTCGATGTCACATGTATTCTGTTGAATGGCAAAAGCGAGGCTTGCCACATGTTCACATATTGCTATGGTTGGAAGATAGAATTTCATCCAATATGATAGATAAATTCGTATGTGCTGAAATTCCAAACCCTGATGAAGATCTACTACTTTATGAGATAGTCAAGGCCAATATTATACATGGACCATGTAGCATTTTGAATAAAAGCTCTCCTTGCATGAAAGATGGGCGTTGCACTAAGTATTATCCGGCTATGCTTCTTCAAGAAACTCAAAGAGGTGAAGATGAATATCCAAAATATAAAAGACGATCGCCAGATGATGAAGGTTTTAAGGTGAACATAAAATCAGTAGATTTGGACAACCGATGGGTAGTACCTTATAACCCTGTTTTGTTACGTACTTTTAACGCCCATATTAATTTAGAAATAACCAGCTTTGTAAAGTCTTTAAAGTACGTTTGCAAATATATTACTAAAGGCAACGATCAAGCAGCATTTGCTATGGAGAAAAAAACGAGATAGATGAAATAAAAATGTATGAAAGTGGTCGATATATAAGTAGTTCCGAAGCAGTTTGGAGAATTTTAGGATTTTCAATTCATGACAGGTATCCAGCTGTCACTCACCTTGATGTTCATCTAGAAAATGGACAACGTATTTACTTTACTGCGGATAGTATAAATGAAAAACTTATTCATCAACCAACAACAACTCTTTTTGCATTTTTCGAATTATGCCAAAATGACGAATTTGCTAAAACTCTACATTACTTACAAGTGCCTTCGTACTACGTATGGCAAAATAAAAAAAATATTCGGCGTAAACGAGGAGAAGCTGTAGAAGGTTGGCCAGGAGTAAGAAAGGATCATGCTTTAGGTAGAGTATACACTATTCATCCCAATAACGTAGAGTGTTATCATCTCCGTCTTCTTCTTCATCACATTAGAGGCCCAACATCCTTTTCTTATTTAAAAACAGTAAATCATATTGAGTATCCTACTTTCCAAGCAACATGCAAGGCGCTCGGGTTATTAGAAGATGACCAGCAATGGGAGTTTACTTTAAAAGAAGCTGCAATAACACGCTCACCTTTTAAAATGCGGGAACTATTTAGTGTAATGCTGGTATTTTGCCATCTCTCCGATGCATTGAGTCTGTGGAATAAATTTAAGGGTGATCTTTCAGAAGATATTATGAACCAATTGAACGGACAACATTTACAAAATAATTCATCAGTAGAGTTAGTATACAATAGGTGTTTAGAGTTACTTGAAGATTCTGTTTTAGCTTTAGGTGGACTAAACATGAAAGAATACGGTTTACCTAATCCAAAAAGATCTGGTGAAATTTTAGGAAACAAAGATTATGTGAGAGAAAGTAATTATGATATTGTTACTTTGAATGAAACTGTATTGAAAAACGAAGCCTCATTAACAGATGAACAACTGATCGTTTATGATCGAGTTTTAGGGAAAGTTTTCTTTTTAGATGCTCCTGGTGGAACTGGTAAAACTTTCCTCATTAACTTGTTTTTGGCTAAAGTGAGAAGCAACCATAACATCGCTTTGGCAACAGCATCATCTGGTATTGCTGCTACATTATTGGATGGAGGAAAAACCGCACATTCAGCCTTTAAGCTGCCATTGAATCTAAATTATACCACAACTCCTTCATGCAATATCAATAAACAATCAAATCTAGCGCAAATTTTACAGGATTGCAAACTGATTGTCAGGGATGAGAGCTCAATGTCACATAAAAAAGGCTTCGAAGCTTTGAGCAGATGTCTGCAAGACATTAGAAACTCAAAGAATACTTTGATGGGTGGAGTAACAGTTCTTTTAGCAGGAGACTTTCGTCAGACTTTACCAGTTGTACCGAGAGGAACTCGAGCCAATGAAGTCGAAGCTTGCATCAATAGTTCATATCTATGGCCTCAAATAACGAACTTTCGCTCACAAAAAATTTAAGAGTTTACTTAAGAGGAAATGTTACTGCTGTGCAGTTTTCTGAACTTCTGTTACAAATTGGAAACGGCGATTATCCAGGGTCAGAAGGAAAGATTACTTTGCCTACAGGATTAGACACAGTAGTAAGTACTTTGGAAGACCTGATATCGAGAATATATCCCGACATTAAAAATCTCAAAGATAAATCGATTGACTGGCTATGCAAAAGAGCCATTTTGACTTTAAAAAATGACACAACTTCTAAAATTAATAATATTTTATTAAATTCATTTCAATTCGAAAAAATGCAATATATGTCTGTTGATTCAGCTTTAAAAGTTGATGATGCAGTACAATTTCCAACAGAGTTCCTGAATTCTTTGAACCCACCTGGATTTCCACCACATGTTTTAACGCTTAAAGTTAGTGCACCTATTATGCTTTTGAGAAACCTTTGCCCTCCAAAACTGTGCAACGGTACACGTCTGCGTGTGACTGCCCTCCAGAAAAATCTTATTGAAGCAACAGTTATTACTGGAAGTGCCAAAGGTGAATCAGTTTTCATTCCACGCATACCTATGATACCATCGGACTATCCCTTTGACTTCAAAAGAATTCAATTTCCTGTTAAAGTGTGCTTCGCAATGACAATTAATAAGTCACAAGGACAATCATTAAAAAGAGCTGGAATTTATTTAAGAGAAGATTGTTTTTCACACGGACAATTATATGTTTGATGTTCCAGAACAAGTAGTCCATCAAGTTTAGTAATTCTGTCACTAGGAGGAAAAACATCTAACATAGTGTATAAAGAAGTTTTGAAATAATTAAATTTAAACCTTAATATTGATTTATTTGTCTATTTTTAGGAAAATTTACATTTTTCATAAGTGTATATATTTTTTATGATTATCATTTACATATTATTTTTAGTTTTATGTACATTTTTAAACTCAATTTTAAAAATATGTAAATGTTTTGTAGATGAGAATTCCCGTTGCAGCTTTACTTAGTTTGAATGTAAGAAATATATGATTAACACTTTTTAATAAATACTGTACTTTACTGAGTAAAAATTTATTTATAATCTTAAATAACTTCGACTTTTTTAAACTTGAAATTTTGACTTTTTTTAAACTCAAAAGAATTTTAAATTTTAAATGAATTATATCTAAATTAATGTTAGAAATTAAAATTATATATAAACAATATGCACTGGGTAGGGTCTATAATTAGCATTTCCTAATTTCAATAATACTATTAAGATTGCGGGCGAAGCCGCGACGGGTAATGCTAGTATAGTATACAAATTTAATAAGTTGAATTTTCATCAAATTTGGTCTGAATTAAACTAAACTTTGTTATTAAACAATTTATGTATTCATTATATGGATAATATAGAATTATTTTTCTTTTTTCTATTCATTGTGGTAATTATACTAAAGTGCATTTTTTGTTTGCTCGTTTATTGTGCCAGGCCATTTTTTTTGTGTTTGTACAGTTTTCATAAGACAGACCAAATACAAATATTTTATTTAGAATTGGTACCTCTATTAAAAATGTGTTATAATGAAAATTATTTTCAGAAAAAGTTTTTTATCTACTAAATTAAATTAAAAATTGGGTTAACGTATAAAACAGTAGATGAACTGCAAATATATTTGTGTAGCCTAGATAATTTAAGGAATGAAATGAAAAATAGGTGCTTCAATAATCTCTTCAAAATATCTTGTTCAGATAATATTAAAACAAGTTTTATAGTTGTTCTTTTTTTGCATGTTCTGCTTTAAAATTTTATTCTTACAACAATTACAATTTTAGAAAAGAATGTTCAACACTTTATGTTTACCGAAAAAATCAACACAAAAGATAATTATGCACATAAAAACATTATATCATTCATTTTTCATTTTTAGCTTATTAAATTCATCGTTATAACTGAAAAGTGATTATTGTTGTACTGACAATAAAAACTGAAACAGTGACCATATCATTTCTAGATTCGTCTGTAAATTAAAAAAAAAAAGCTGAAAACTATCTCTTTGAAAGTAAAACAAGAACAACTTTACTGTTTTATATAGGCTTACTCTGCACAAAAATCATATTTACACTTAAAATCTTGTACTTTTAAAGTTTTAAAAAAATCCATTGTGATATTTTTCAAAATTAGTAAGCCTTATACACAAAAACCTTTTTATGAATAAAACTAACTTTTAGTATTAAACTTATATTGAGTCATTAATTGCAAAATTACTAACCTAATCAATTAGATCTGCACAAATTAATAGCAACATTTATTTCATAATTTACAACTTTTTCAATATAGAGTCATCTGCCCATAATATTTGAAGTCTTGTAAATTATAATCAAGTTGTTTTAAATTTACTCTTTAACTTTGTATACGGTACTAATATTTTTTTTCTTTTTTATAGACTCTGTAGAGAGTGAGACATATGTGAACGAAGAACCACAATATGTATATGCAGCGCCTGCAGGTTATGTCGATCATACTGGAGCTGTTTACTATGTTAACAGTAAGTAAAAGTTATTATACAATTATATAGTTTGAAATTTTCTATTACAAAGGAAAACAGCATACAACAAAATAAGTCCCTGTAAACAAATTACAGTACTGATTTAAGATGCAGGCTTGTTGTTGTTACCTATTTTTAGTCATATGCTTGTCATATTTTGAACAAAAGGTGCAAAAATATGGTTCTTGCAAAATAACTTGTTAACGGTTGATTTTATGAGAAAAAAGTTCAAGCCAAAGTTAATAAACGGTACCAGAAACTGGCACATACTTTCTCACAAACATATTTAAATTATTAAACAGATTCACTGTGACCTCATAATTGTATTAAAGTAGGAGGGGGATACATTGAACAGTAGGAGAGTAATTAATAAACATTATTATTATTATTAGCTAGAAAGAAAACTATTTGATCGATTTCGAACCAATTTGCACCAAACATGTCAATTAGGCCTGTAATAGATGCACGAAAAAAGGTTTTAAAATTTTTGAAAAACAACCCCATTTTGGTAAAAAAACCCCCAAAAAATCTGTTATTATTTTTTTAATAAAAAAACGGCTCTAACGATTTTGATAAAATTTCACTTATTTGTAGCACTTAATGTATCCTACCATTTGCAAAAAACCGCATCTTTCAAAAAATTTTCATTTAGCTAATAATAATAACTGATTTTTGGGGGTTTTTTGGCCAAAAAGGAAGTTGTTTTTCAAAACCTTTTTTTGTGACTCTATTCACGCCAAATTGACATGTTTTGTGCAAATTTGTTCGAAATCGATCGAATAGTTTTCTCTTTAGGCAATAATAATATTTATTAGTTACTCTCCTACTTCAATGTACTATCCCCTCTCCTAACTTTAATACAATTATGAAGTCACAGTTGGAGTTACATATGGGGGTTGGCGTGCGATGCACACAATGCACTATGTATCGAAAATACTCCCAATACGGGAGTTGGCATGCAAGGCACGCAATGCATTGCGTATTGAAAACACTCCCAATACGGAGGTTGGCTTGCGAATGCATTGCGTATTGAAAATACTCCCAATACGGGGGTTGGCGTGCAAAGCACGCAGTGCAAAGCACGCAGTGCACTCTGTATTGAAAATATTCCCAATACGGGAGTTGGCCTGCGAAGCACGCAATGCATTGCCCGATAATAATTTAAATATGTTTGTGAGAAAGTATGTGCCAGTTTCTGGTACCCCTTTTGGTTGTTTAACTTTTCCCTTTTCTATTTCTGACACAACATGTGCCACAAAAGCAATACCGGTATTTATAGTTCTAAGAATTTATAGATCTTATAAAAATTATTCTAAAAAACATATATTTTGTCCTAATATTATTTGTACAAGATAAATAACATCAGCAAGGTTACAGTAGCCTTACTGTTGGTAATTTTATTAGAAAAGATAATCATTGTATCCTGCTATTATAATGTCAATTGTTTGGGAAATATGTTTGCTACGGACAGGGCACCTATATTGTCAAAAAGTATTGTGTATAAATTAAGTTAATTAAGTTGCAAAAATTATAATACAGCTTCTGTTGGACAAATAGTTTATAGTTTTAAAACTAGGTTAAGTGAAGACATTAGAAGTTGGCTGCTGGACTACAAAGATTATAGTTTTCCAATCATTTTAAAATCCATGCCATTTCAGATGTTTATAAAAATATAGATTTTAATATTCTACCCTCTTAATTGTACTCTTATTGTACCATACAAGATAAATGCTTCAGAAATAGAAATTAAGATACTAATTAACAAGGGTTTACGTTAAGTTTTAAATGGACAAATACATTTAAGGCTCGGCTCCCTAAATTCAAAACGGTGAAGTTGGCAACCAATTTCAATGTTAAAATAACCTAAACATACCTTCACTTTTAAGCATATTTTTGTGTTATTTTCGTCAAAAAAAGGAAAGCTATATTTTTTTCTTAAAGTTAAATAGATTGTGGGTGTTGATTGCTAAAGTTTTTTGCAACTGAGTAAAATATTAATAAAGTTTACTATTTTTTACTATTTGTATCATATGTTTATGAAAACAATAAAACGGTTTTTGAAAATGTATTCAGCAATCAACATCGGCATATGACAGTACTTCAAAATGAAACCAAACTTTTTAATTTATTCCACGGATTAACGGAAAAAAATGACTTATTCTGTAGCATTGCTCTTATGGGAATCAGATTCAATATGGCGGACAGGGTAGCGCCCCCTTAAACAACTCCCCACTTCTTCTACCCTTGTCATTGCCCAGACCTTAGTCTGTCATTCTTTAACCTTAGTCTGTAAGGTGGATGAATAAAAAAATGTATACTAAAAAAAGTACTAAAAAGTGTTATTTAATTTAATAAGATTCAGTGGCGGATCCAGGGCATCATTTGGGGGGGGGGGGGGGTTAGAGGATATTATCAAACTAAAAACAACCAATTTGGGACCATTTTCATGTTAAAATTTTCCTTCAGTATTTTCAGATTGTTTAAATCTTACTATTTAGATTTTGTACAAAAGTAAACCTTTTAATTATTTGAACAGAACTACTGATGTGTAAAAAGTAGATTACTAATAGAAAAATTTTACAATTTTGAATTTATAGAAAGTAGCTTGATACTAATTATAAATTAACTGGTGACTTTTTAGCTTATAATAACCAACATTCGAAGTTAAATTTATATTGAGTGTACTTAGGCGTAATGCTATAAAGAAAGACTTTGGTTTCCTTCTGATTTTTCGAATCTCTCAATCACTTGGTAGGGTTCAATAGGTGATAAAGCCGCATTAGCCCCACGTAGATAACGCTGAAAACCAAGCGTTAAATTCCCCAGTTATGACGTTTAAAGCGGGTCGTAACGTGTCGTCAACGCGGGGCTTTGTGAACATGGCGACACTCACTTCCAAGATTGACACCATTCAGTTAGGCTGTCTAGGTGTACTAAAAATAGTATAAATATTTGAGGAATTGTGTGGAAGGATAGACGATGGAGAATTGTCTTACCAACCTTATTCCAGCATTTAGCTTTCAATTGTTTATTGCTATAATCCTTTGTCTTAACGTCATAAAGAGGTGGCTGCTGTTCGATAGCATAAATAATTTGTTTACTTCTGACTACTGTGGTCTTTGGTCTGCGCTGCAACTGTGAGTGCTCATTGACAGCGCTCTGTATAACTTGGTTCGGTGTTGATAGCGCCCGATTAACGTGGATTTGCCAGCGCTTATAGCGCTCGTATAGCGCTCGTATAGCATGGACCACGGGAGTTCCATTTACCCAATAAACCGATGTTAACGTGACATTGAAAACGTGGTAATGTCTTCTAACAGCGCTCGCATAACACGGCCTAAGGAAGAAATGACATTTCCGCACTTGCACTGATGACTGGCAAGGTACAAAGAACTTGAATAAGGGTGTGGATGATGGAGTAAACATCTTTGTCACAAATATTTAGTATTGCTCGGTAAAAAAACCCCCAAAAAACATGAATTTCATGTAAGATAAAAGTTGCTTAGTCCTACATTGATTATTGTAGTTACTTTTGGCATGTCCTCCTTTTGATATTCTTGCAAAGAATTATACACTGTACAATACTTTATAACATACAGTACTTTGTCGGAAGCACAAGAAAATAACCAATATATCAAAGACCTGTAATAAAAAAGTGATTCTCAATGCAACACTGCATTATTACATTGTACTGCAATAAATTCTCTTTATATCTTCATTTTTCAAAATATTTTATAGATAACATAATTAATTATGCGTTTATTCTCAATTTTGTAAAAAGAATACAGATTATCAAATTCAAAAAATTATGCCAACTACACGGATTATTGATGCATAATTCCGAGAACCATAAATTATAAGGCTGGCCAGTAGACCCCTACTCGTGCCGCGCCGTCTGGCCGTTTTACCGCAGCGCTTCAGCCTATAATATTAGTACTGGCTGATAAAACATGGACTTGAGTTCAAAATATCGGGTTCGTTGCAATTCAATATTTGCGACTTTTATTTGTAATGTGATTGTAATATGTACCTAACATATTTGCCATCAAAATGTATACCTGGCTCTATTTTTTTTATGTTTGGGGGGAACGTTCCCCTCCCCCCTTGGATTTGCCACTGATAAGATTTTAGTTTTTTGCACAAAAGGAAAAGAATGTATTTTTGTTTTATTTTAGGTAACAGTTACGAGACATATGACCCATACACAGGGACTGTGACAGTTGTTGTAGGACCTCCTCCACAGTTTCCTCCTGGGAACCATCCTGTACTTGCAGCCATACCATGTCAGCCTGTGCCCTTACAACCGCTCGAGTGGTTCAATCCTCCGGCACCATGGTGCTATTCCTATGCCAGAAGAAAAAGATATTCGACGGACTCACAGGTAAAATATAATGTAGAACAACATAAAAATAATATATTAAAACAAAAATATCAAACACATTTTTTTCCTAATTGAATGCACATTTTTATTAAACTTCTAGAGCTTTAGAGTTTTAATAAAATTAAAGGAATCTAGAGTGGTCTTAATGGAGATCAAATCAAATGAGTTTAGTGTTTATATAACAATATTTTATAGTGGACAAATTAATCGCAACACAGATATTACGTGATAAAAGTTACTTTATTTCTAATAATATTAAGTTGGCATACACTTTTGAGCCACAAAAACATACTTCATGAGCTCTATTTGCATTTTTTAAGAATTTGCATTAGATTTAGATTTTGAGCATTACCTGGCCACTGGAGCACTTAAATATTTAATGGGCACCGAGCATATAATTTTTTATAGAGAATGTATTTTTCAATGCAATTTAATGTACTACTACTAAAGTTCTGTTTAAAACAAAGACAAAATTTAAATAATAATATAAAAGATTTTTACTTTAAAGTAGATTCTATAATGTTTTGGAATTTGATGTTGATTATATATTTATAGAACAATTGTGTTATGTTATTAAAAAGTAACATTTTCAAAATTAAAACAATGATTTTCATATTTTGCATATTATGAATTAAATGTTAGTTTCAAAAATTTAAATAGTATTTATTATAGTAACTGAAAAAAATATATGAAGCAATTTTTACAAGGAAACTGTTTTGAAATATAGTACAACCGAATAATATTACTTCAGTATTGTAAATGAGGTGAAATATGTTTTCTTTTGAACAATAAATGTTTAAAAATTACATTATTTTCAGAACTGCAGTGCTCAGAGTTCCGAATCTACAGGACCACCTGGCAGTCCTCAAGAGCTTTTGGATGAGGGGGCTGGTGCTTTCTTCCCCCCACAACAATATGTTTACCCTGGTTACATGTTTGGAGCTCCTATGTATAATATGAATGGTTTGTAAATTTGTTTACATATGTTTCTATTGTTTATTATAAACTGCAAAAGTAAGGTTTTTCTCAATTTCTCAAATTAACGTACAAGTTTTAAGTCCAAATCTGAAGTTTTAATTGTAATATTCTACTTATTTACATACAACAAAAACAATAGCAAACAGACAAACATATTTGGTTAAATGTTTTTTTTTTTTTTGAATTTATTTGTATATTCTTCTGTAGATCAATGCATTCATGGTTTAGATCTAGTCAGTCAGCTTTAATATATTAACAATTAATTTTTTTTGTTTGTTTAGCTGATAATAAATAAATAATAATGGTAACATAGATAAATAACAGACAATGCACAGTTACAAATGAATAATTAGCATCTCTGTAAATTATCCATACGAAACACTATCAATTAATTATAAATAAAATGTGCAGGAATAAATTATCAATTAATTAATAAGTTAAAATAAAATGAACTACAGTAGCCTATATATTATATCAAATTGTCTTTATAATACAGTTTAAATACACAATACAAATTTGTTTAAAAACGTGCCTATAATACAATACATAAATTTCAATATTTATTTAACCTAAAATAACCCACCTGAATTAATTACATAGTCCTTTCATTTAAAACATAGGTCGGGTAATTAACAGGGCAAAACAGGTAATTTTAAAAATTTACACCTATTCAGTTTATTTGGATCTTGTTCATTTATGTTTTTCCACACAATGCAGGGGCATCTCCCTATTCCTTTTTAACACGTTTTTATTAGTTCGGTTTCCGTCATGTCTATCTGTCTGTCTGGGTAATTAAGTTTATTTATTTACATTGATTTATAAATAACAGTGCAAAAAAATGTATAACGCTTTACGTAGATTTAAAATGATTGATTTGTGTGATGAATTACATTTGCTTATAGAATGTAAACAATCTAACTAATAGCTGTCATGGTAGTTAAACAGATTGTAAATGAAGACGTCTTTTATTTTAAGAATCATAAGAATTTTCATAGGAAAGTTTTTTAATGAATTTTATTAACAAAAACATTAATTTTGATGAAGAATTTCACCTTTGAGAAAAAATATATAAGGATAATGTGGCCTTTTTTTACAAAAGTATGGAAATAAGTCTGTACAAATAAGTGAATTCAAGCTGTACATTTACTAATCCTCTCCTTCCTGCATCAATTTACTTTGATTTATAATGTGGAAGTACGGCTCACTATTATCTTCTATAAGGTCTAATTTGAAAAGAAATATGAATCAATGGCAATGATGTTAAATTAACAGATGTGCTACATCATTTTAAGCTTTAACCAATTTACCACAGAGTTAAAAATAAAAATAGTTAAAGAGGTTGCCAAATGATAAACTGACTCCAGAGTGCAGGCCTTTACTCCAGGGTCCTCATGTAGTGTCAAGAATGTTTCAAGTTGGCATCGTATCAGGTGTTTCGTTCCTTACATCCATTTATAGAGTATTGGCAGGAGATAAGTTCTGGCTAGTATTTCATCATTCAAATATTGACAGCTGCGAAGCGTTGCTATTCAAATCCTTTTTGGTGTTATTCTATCAAGGGGTAATTCATTCGTGTGAAATTTCATTAGTTATATTCCCTAGCACTTTGGACTGACAAAAGTTTCATTCATTTTACCATTTTAAAATACAAATACCACAAGAATAATGATAGCAGTTGGCATGAAATCTAATTATCTACTTTGAATACTCAATGCCAAATTGCATTCACTAGCTACGTCCAATTATAGATAGAATTTGTTACAGTCATTTTGTGCTGCACAGTTGTTTGATTAGCTATTGCTAATGTGTGTTTTTTTTTAAATTCAAGAGCTAGACTTGTATATCAATGTAAGTCGCTTTAATTTGTAAATGAGAAAAATAATATTCTTTAACAATTAATTGTAATCCATCTTTTTATATACAAGTGCGTTTGTTTATTTACAGGCTTGTAATGAGCAACATATATAAACATAGACCTACACATTTTACTTTGTCAGCTTGAAAAAGCTATAATTTGAAGAGTAATTAAATGACACTAAGAATTGTGTAATATATTTGATTTTATATTACTAATCTATTTAATTCATACACAAGTTTATTTTCATGTAGATTCAGGAATAACATAAACATGTGTTTATTCTTTTTTGATTTCCATTAATTTAATTTTAATTAAGAAAAATAACTTGTGATATGGTGTAGTATAAAAAACTTTATTTCCCTTTAAAAGAGGTTACCAGCAACTGCTGTTTTCTGGCAAATCTAACAACAAATATTGTTCAACCTATAATATGTTTTGCACTACAGTAATACTTTAAAAATCAATCTTGATATACATTGTTACAATATAAATAATTATGGTTTTAAAAGAAATAAAGCTGCATTATTTTTATTCTGCATTTGTAATTTTTAACTACATCAAAATTAGCAAACCCTTTAAAGCACCTGCTATGAGCACTTGTCAATTCCACTCCAGTAAATGCATAACTCAGTGAGGAGAGTTAAGCTTGTGGTGGCCGATTGTATGCTATTTCACTAGTAAAACCCTCAAGAGTAATTAGAATAGCACTGGTATGCTCTTATGTTCCTGTAAATGGTGATCTTATTTTTAATTGTAGCAATATGTTTACAATAATAGTAAATATTTTTTTAAACTCCAATGTATAATTTGTACAAAACATAAATTGTTACTTTGACGTACTGTGTTCAAGTAATTTAACTCAAAATCATGTTTTCCTCTTGTTTTAAACAGATACCTTCCACTGAAAATTTACAATTTTTCTGTATTCAATAAGTTATAGTGTAAAATTATGTTTGTTACAACAGTTTATCTTGCTAATGAAAAATTCCAAAGGCAGCAGAGGGAAATATGGGTCTGTTTTGCTTTTACATTGCAAACCTTAAGTCAATTAACAAATATTATTACAGAGTAGTAATTTTAAAAGGATAGATGTGGCCTATATTGCATTACAAACTGAAGCTTTTATTACCTTTTGGCTCCAAAGATCTGTTCAATCGTCAACTTTAAATTGTAATGTGATTGCCCAGATGGAATCTTCCAGAGTACTAGTAGAAAAGTAAAATTAACTTAAAAGTATCAACAATAAAGCATAAAAAAATTTTACTTCGTTACCTTTTGTACAGTTTATAAGTAATGAATAATCTACTGACTGACTGATTAAATATCAACGTACAGCCAAAACTATGACAGCTAGAGCATTAAAATGTTCAGGGTACCTTCAAACCTCTTTGTAGAAGTGCACTTAGAAAGGGTTTTGCTAAATATTGATTTTTAACGGTTGAAAATGATCAAAATATTGTGGTTCACTCCCAGCCACATATATCAGATAAAACAGCTGATTTCAATCAAAAGCTTAGCAACACATGTTTGTTGAATGCATTTACATTTATTACCATGGCAACCAACTTAGAAATTTAGAATCAGTTAATTATTTTTCACAACCGACCGATTTTTTTAGGTTAGGTTAACAAAATAAAAACAAACAAAAAATAAACGAAAGAGGCATACTGTTTTTTATAATTCAAACATCTATTGTTACATATTACAAATAAAATAGCTGATTTGGATCATAAGCTTAATGCAATTTTAGGTTAGATTCATACTGAACCAACACATGTTTCTTGAAAGTATTTAGATTTATTACCATAGCAACTAAATTAGGAAATTTAGAATCGGGTAATTATTCTTCACAACCAACAGTTTTTTAGGTTATGCAATACACAAACAATGAACAAGGCTTACTATAATATCATTATTCAAACACATATCACTATTAAAATTATACTAACTTTATCATTGACTAGGCATATTTGACCAGTTTGAAATACTCCTTTACCGTATCAGATTGGTCATATTTTATAACTTGAAAATTGCTTCCCTTCTATATAAAAAT
Organism: Philaenus spumarius; assembly: GCA_018207615.1. NCBI lineage: Eukaryota > Metazoa > Arthropoda > Insecta > Hemiptera > Aphrophoridae > Philaenus > Philaenus spumarius. The sequence goes on from JAGFPH010001670.1 coordinate 214,666, forward strand.
CTCAGCCCTAATCAACTGTCATTCCTGTGTAAATATCATAGTATACAATACGGTAATGTGTTTGCATTTGCTTCGCTGCAGGGGTTGGTGAGCGAAGTGAGCAGGGGGCCGAGCCCTCCAGTGATATATAAAATCTGTTTACTAAAAAATCATTCTCACAAAGATTAGTAGAGTAATATTAAAATTACAATAAGTCCATATTTAGTAAGAGTATGTAAGAATACCTACAAGACTAAATTACATGTAAGAATAAAATTATATTTTAATGACCGGTTTTAGATTATTGGTGAAAATCTATAAAATTAAGGAAATTAAAATAAAATTGTTTTGTAAGAATGAGTGTTATTATTGTGTGACTTGATAAAAATTAGTAATTTCAAGCATTTAAAAAAATGGGAGTCATCATTTTATCTCCTAGCCCCAAGTAGCCAATGGTGTTGCCAGTAGTTCTACTAATGTCACCTGGTCCGGACAAACTTTTGTCAACCACTCCCCTCTCATGCCATCGTTACTCCTTCCTAATAGCTTACACCCCTCACTACTCTAAATTTATGGGGAATTTTTGCATTATATTCTCAATCTAACAAAAATAAAAGATACATTTTTCAATGTATTTTCTTAGCTGCATTGAAAAGTTTCTTCAATTTTACACGACATTAACAACACTGATAGGCTCATATCTATTAGGCTTAAAATATAACTGCACACTTTGATGATCTTTTTTATTTACACAAGACTTAAATTGTTATAAACAAATATTTTTGGAAGTACTGTTAAACTGTATTTAGTGGGTTTAATCTTAAAATAAATACTAACAAAATTTTATAATTATATTTATTAAATTAATAGATATTTTCGTTACAAATGAGTTAACTGCTTCTTTATATCATTCGAAGGAGGTGTTGTAATCCCTGAGTGATGTAAAGAATCAGTTTTCACGTTAACATATAATATTTTATCTATTAACCACACATCTTACAGGGTATATAACTTTGTACAGTAAATAAAATGAATACGATATTTTAACTAGTGTATTATTTTATTATTAACCAAATTGCACCATATTGCACTAATATTATTATTCAAACATTGAAAATAACAACTGAAACAGATTTTTACTTGGTATAAATATTAAATAGGCAGTTGTTGAGTAGAATTCATAAGTATACGTTAGTGTGTGAATAAGTGTTATTTAAACAATACAACTTTGTTTAGTAGTAATGAAATTAATCAGCTGTAACATACAATCAGCTGATCTAAGCATTTCAAACAAGCAGCTGTTTGAAGCGTGATGTAATCGTAACTTATGGACTCTTTACATCCTAGAGATGCAAAGTAGATCAGTAGATTATTCCTGGGATAGGACTGTTTAACACATGGGGTTAGACAAAAATATTAAATTTATTTATTAAAATATTGATACCAAGAATATCCAATGTAACATATATGTGTTTTGTATTCCAGAAATCAGGAAACATTTTTTAACTTTGAAAAAGACAGTATTTTTTACGATAAAATATATTTTTTATATAACAGGCTAAATACATACTGTAAACCTACATCTTTTTATACAATATTTTTTACAGAAACTAAAATTAAAAAGTTGTTTACCTAGAATGCCTTTTAACCTGTTGAGGAGTAGGGGAAAGTGATCCAAAAAGAGTACTGACGGTTATAGCCGTTTGATCCCAAAAGAGTAATGACAGCGTCCCCAACAAGCTTGTTCTAATAAAAAAAATACGTCTGTTTACATTCTCTAATGGTGTTCTTACGTACTATTTCGTCTGTGGAACGTTCAAAGTAATCATTGCTGTAAGGTGCAGGCACCTAGCGACTGAATATATAATCACAGCTTTGCCACCAAAGTCCTGTCATTTTATCGCGCCAAATCCATTTCGCTTGTCAGGTCGCCATTTCCCACAACCTCTAGCAAGAGCAACCTCTCGGCCATTTAGCAAGAGAAAATGGCCGATGATAACTAAAACACTGCTTTATATACTCAAATACAACACGAAGTGAGCGTAAAATAAAAGAAACTGCTTATGAGTGTACTAAATGTGAACTAGCACTTTTCGTGTATCCGTGTTTTGAAAATTATCACACTATACAAAAATTCTATAAAAAAAAAACATAATGTTCAGTTTTAATGCCTAGAAGGTAAAAATAACGCATAATTTTGGTATTTTATAACATTTCAATACATTGTGAAAATATAAAACTAAAAAGTGTTCTTGACTCCCTGGTGTCCATTAATGATAATTATGCTTACTCTTATAGACCCTACTAAGGTTGACGGTTATAGCCATCAGTACTCCTCAACAGGTTAAAATGAACTGTATTAATATCAAACCTAAATTAAACATATAATCATTAGTTCTACAGTCAGTGTTATGTTCAAAATTTTAATCACTCAGACTACATCCTTATTTTTACTTCAAAACCTTTTACAATTATATTATAATAATTATTAAAATGCCAGTAAGCACATTTTAAATTTTGCACCCATCTGGACATGGAACCTGGTGCGGGCCGCACCCCCTGACGATGCCACTGCAAGTAGCTAAGCCTTTCAGAAATCTAAAAATCCCATTTCTCCATCAGATATTTTAAAGTTGACTGCCATATAGGAAAAATGGTTGATGTTATCACAATAAATTTTAAAGCTACAAAGTAGTACAAAATAGATATTACTTTGAAATGAGAAATCAAACATGTTCCTGTCTTTGTTAGAAACTGAGAAACCCAGACTTTCAATACTTGTTTGATACGTTTATATAGATATTCATCATATTCTTTTCCTTCACAAACATAATGAACATCATCACAAAAGTCTTATAAAATAACTTGTTCCTTCACAGACTCCATTAAAAATTTGTAAATACATACCTACTGCAGACAATTAATGTATAGTTACTTAGAAAACTGAATGTATGTACAGTTAGGAAACTGAAGCAAGTAATAACACTAAAGAAAAGGGTTAGTTTAGTTACAATTAGATTTTTATACTTTTTTAATATAAGCAGAAGGCACACATACAACTTTGCATAGTCCTTCTTATCCTACATAGTCTTACGTCTTCTTCTTACTTCTTCATACGAGCTTCCGGCCTCAGGTAATCCCGACGACTCGATGACCATGATATGCCGCAGCCGCCAATGCCCAATACCTCTTGTTCCGCAGTGCGTCTTCCAATTTGTTTTGGCTGTCCTTTAAAGCTTCTCTGAGAGAATCTCTCATTCTGTTCTCCGAGGTGCACTCCAGCAGTATGTGGCCTATAGTCTCCTCTTTGACGCCGCACCTCTCGCATCTGTCGGTTTCCTTCAGTCGAAATCTTCTTAGGTAGCTGTTTGTCACCGCGTGTCCCATTCGAGCTCTTGCCATAAACGTAGCAACGCTGCGGGAGACCCCTCTATACCAGTTTGGTGCGGTAGGTGTTTCCTGGATTTTAAACAGAGACCGTCCAACAGTTTCTTGCTTCCATCTCTCAGTCCATTTCTCCATTACAAATCTTTCAATCTTCCTTTTGCATTTGCTGAGAGAGAATTTTGTGGGTGGGACCGGGTGCATCTCAGCCGCACTTTTAGCTATTTGGTCCGCCAGTTCATTTCCCTGCAATCCACAGTGCGATGGAATCCACTGGAAGACTATGGTTTTTCCAGTCCCCTGTAGGGCTCCTAAAAGGCTCTTTATTTCACTCGTCCGGAAGTAGTAGTCGTCAGGTGTGTTTTTTTGAATTGCCTCAATGGCCGACTTAGAGTCCGTAAGAATACATATCCTTGAGTCCGGCACCTGCCCGCAGCCCACCAGCGCCGCATTGAGGGCCAACAATTCTGCATCCATGCTCGATGCCGAGTTTGCCGGTGCGTAGAAACGTTCTTTTGTTTTGTCATTATAATAACCTGAACCAGATTTAGTCTGCTTCAGATCGACGGATCCATCCGTGTAGATCCTCGTATGGTCTTGGTATCTCTAATCTATCATTTCCAGTGTCTCTGCTTTTAGTAAATTAAGATCTTCGGAGGTACTTTTGGAGTTTCCAGATGGTAGTTCGGTGTATGCTGTGACCTCCGCTTCACTCCATGGTGGCCAGCTGTGTACCATTGGTATAGGTTCCGGTATAATTGATTCTGCAAACATTTTCATGGCGTCCACCCGACACGTGAAAGACTGTCTGGTTGTTGTCGGTGCCAGTGTGAACAAGGGGTGATCATTTGGGAGAGTCTGTGTCTTGATCCATTTGGTCAAAATGTTTTTTTCTATAAGGAGGTCAATAGGCTCAAGGTGTGCTTCAATTTCCATTGCCGCTATTGGAGACGTACTTGGGCAGCCCAGTATTATTCTGAGGGCAGCTGATTGGATTTGCTGGATCTTTTTTAAGTGCGTGCATGCCACAGAGCCCCAAACTTCGCTACAGTACAACATCTTAGGCCGCACATAGGAGGAGTAAAGCATCCTGAGTGTTGATGTGTCCGCTCCCCAATTTCTGTTTGCAACTGCTTTGATGGTGTTTACTCTTTTGCTGCATTGATTTCTTACCTCTTCAGTATGTTTGTTCCATAGTAGCTTTGGATCAAGGTGTACTCCCAGGAGCTTTGGGCATTCATTCACCCTCAGTTCACGGTTCTCTATAAGCAGTCGCGGTTTGTATTCTTTAAGCGTGTTGCGTCTGGTAAAGAATGCACATTCCGTCTTTGCTGTCGATATTGTTAAGGACCACTTCAAGCACCACTTGACCACCCCGTCCAGTGCTCTTTGAAGGAGAGCGCAGGCTTTGTCCGGTGAGCCGTCCATGGCGAACATGGTAACGTCGTCAGCAAACACCACCAGGTCCACTCCCTCAGGCAGAGCACTGCTCAAGTCATGTAGGGCGATGTTAAACAGTGTTGGGCTGATGGTTGAACCCTGTATTATTCCATTCTCCAACTTAGCAGGTTTCGATAGCTTTCCATTTACGGTCGTTCTCACTATCCTTTCACTGATGAAATTTGTAAGATACCTGAGGGTGTTGCCCCTCAGTCCCATTCTCGCGCTTTGCAACAGTATAGTTTTATGCGGTACCTTGTCAAAAGCAGCCTCAAAGTCCAGAAGCACCGCTACTGTCGATTTGTTTTGATTAAAGCCTTTGTAGATTTTATTTGTAAGGTACAGCAGCGCATCATTAGTACTTCGTCTTTTCCTGAATCCAAACTGCTTTGCATCCAGCAGGTTTTCTGACTCCAACTTGTAAGACAGTCTATTATTCACCAATCGTTCCATAAGTTTGCCAAGGCACGAAGTGAGTGCAATGGGCCTGTAGGATGTAACCAAGCTTTGGTCCTTCTGAGGCTTAGGCAATGGCACTATGAGCGATGTTTTCCATTCTTGCGGAATTTTTCCCGTTCTCCATATTGAGTTAAAGAGCCCCAGTATTTTATTTAACATTTTCGGTGCGCAATGCTTCAGCATATCGTTGTGGATGTTGTCCTGTCCAGGAGCAGAGGCATGAAGTTTATCAATTCCATCTCGTAGCTCGTTCATGGTGAACACGGGATCCTACATACCCGTAGTCATAAAGTATCATATCAAATAGTCGGGATAAACTTTCCTGTCTTTTTAAATTAGATAAAAATTAAATAATGTAAATTTTTTGATCGTTTTGTATGAATCTTAAATGATCTTTACAGGAATCCAGTACCAATGATACAATTTATAAATTCTTTGTTTGAATAAATTTTATTTGTTACAGGAGTGACAGTACAAGGAGTTATTCCTCAAACTCAAGCTCCTCCAGTTGATCTCACCGCTAACAAACGCCGGAAGAAGCGTAGAAGGAGAAGGAGGGGAGGAGTAAGTATTTATTTTATTCCTTATAAAAGTTTGTTCAAAAGGTTTGCCACATCACTGTTACTGGAGTCATTTCACAACTACATAATAAATGCAAAAACATTTAGTTCAAAATAATATTCAAATAAAAAAGAAACAAAAAATCAATAAAAACTTATTTTATATTAAGAATAATTTGTCTCATTAAATTTTATTCTTAATTTTAAACTACATGTTTTTTTTTAAAATTGAAGAATATGGGTTTCTTTTAAAATTTGTATTTATATTTATAGACAAATGGACAAGTAAGAAGAAATAAATATGATAAAGAACTTCGTCGTATTCTTACAAGTTCGTTCTTTACAAACTTTGGAAAATTTTAGTTTAAAATTTAGGAAGTTTTTTTGCAATTGAAAATCCAAATTACAAAATATTAAGAAAATCCATGTTTGAATTATAATAATTTGTTATATTTAACAGGTAACAGATGAAGGATCAGAGTCCAGTTGTGAGGAACCTTTAAGTTGTGAAGCTACAGGTAGCCAATCAGGAGCAAGTAGCGATGTGAACGGCAGCCATTCAGGAGCAAGTAGTGATGCTGGGCCAGGGTCAAGTTGTTCTAAAGCTAATTCTGACTCGGGAATTAATACAGATCCAACACCAAATAGTGGTACAAATTCACCTCCTATCAACATATGTCATGACCATATTGATGTCGCACATATAGACAAAATCTATTCCGAGAACTCTTTACCTTCGTCTCTGGTCGATGTCAATGAATTAATAAACTATCCACAGTTTAATAGTCATGTAGGCATCACATTACAAGATACAACAGGAACTCAGGCTGAGAGTATCAACACTGAAAATGCTCAAATATTAATAAAACAACCAGAACTTCAAGAATCTTGCACTAGTACAAATATTGAAATTTTATCTCAAAATGAAGCTATTGTAGAGGATGTTATTGTACCTGTTACAATTGTTTCAGAGTTAAACTTATGTTCTGAACAAGAAAATTTAACTGCAGCAGTTGATTTGTCACCAGAAGACTTGTCTATATCAAGTTGTATTAACACATCAGATACAATAAAAGAATCAAGCGTAAAAGATGAGGGTGAGGATGAAGAAATTGAACAAAATTCAGAAACATTGCAAGAGCTAAGTTGTGGATCAGAAGTCACAGAATCACCAGATATTGAGAGTTTGTATGTAGATTCTACACAAATTTGTTCCAATACAGTAAACGGTAACTTTGATAATGAAGAGTTTGAAATTATTACTTCTAAAAACGAGATTCATAGTGATTCAAATATTTCTGAAATTATGAAAACAAATACTCAGGTTTTAAAAGAAGATCAATTGGTTCAAGACAATATTACAAGTTTGGAAAGTTTAAGAATACACCTAGAAGAAGAAAAAGTGGAAGAAGAAGAGGAAGTGGCAGATCAAAATAACATTACTAATATACCTCACATTGAAATTTGCGAAGAATCTTTAAATAGCGAAGGAGATCTTAACAACACCATGGAAAGAAAAGGATCGTCAGATTCAGAAGAAACCGAGTTAACACCTTTGATTGACGCAAACAGAATAGATGAAGTTAGTATGAAACTAAGTCCAGAGCAACCTTTCTCAAGGTTTTCATCATGTCGAGATGTTAGTGTACCAATACCTCCACCAAGGCGAAAGAGATCAATGTCCCGTGCAGCAGAAAAAACAGCATTGAAGGTTGTAGACAATGCTGTACATGAAGGCATGAAAGAAGCTGCGTGTTTAAGGTGTAAGCAACAACACTTTCCGATCACCGAAGCAGTTACTCGATGGCTGAATAGTCAAGGATCTTCGGCACTGTCATGTGATGATTTTGTAGATGATGAAGAAGATGAAGGAATAGAAGAAGGCGAAGGTTCGACCGATCCAAAAAACGTGTATGGCAACCCTTTCCTTGTGTCATCTGTTAATGACTCGAGGACAAGGGTTGCCGATGATTGTGCGAGTTTTGAGTCGAGTGCGGGTGAATGGGACATGTGGGACCACACTCGTGCTATGTGCGACGCTACTCAATCTGTGGACAAATATTACCGTCTAAGTGTGGAGGAAGTAGGGTTAGGAGAGAAAAAACCCCCTTCTGTCATCAAGACTGCTGTGCACATACGTCATTCGGGACCATTCCCTTGTGGTGTATGTTGTATTATACAATAAGCACTGACTTGCCATCCCATCTGTACACAAATACTCCACTACTTTTATGAACTAATTTTAAAACATGTTTTGCTCTCCTAATTTTTATTACAGAAAAATTTAATACATTTTGTTGATATACTCTTTATGTGTACTTTCCTTGTTAAAGATTGTTATAGCTACATAAATATTAAAATCATGCTTTAACATAAATTATGACATAGAAGACTGAATTTGTGCCAATTAATTTATGTTTCAAACTAAAGCCTTGTGTTCCATATTTTATTAAAATAAAAATCAAAAAAATTCTATTTTAGGTTATTTTAAAAATAACGTTTATGTATGCTGTTAAAATTGTTATTATATTTGGTGTTTAAACTAAAATATTATATTTGACAAAATGTTTTGGAAAAATATCGGTGTGTTGAAAATATATAACAAATTGTTAATTAAAAGTTTTGTAATTGAGAAGTAAGGCTGTTAAAAATATCATGTTTAAAAAGAAAGATATTTGTGGTTATCATAATATAAGAATAACTGAATTTATAGGGAGTTGTGTATTTCATCAGGGAAAAGTGCAAAAGTCAGTGAAATCCATTTTTATAAACCATGCCACTAAGAGTGGCAAAGAAAAATAAGTTGTTTTAATATTTACATGATTCTGTTATTGATATTTTGTTATTTGTGCGACAGAAAACAATATTGGTGAAGCGTGTATGTGTTCAGAGGTGCTAAGTACAATTTGTTTTAATTTTATTAATATCTGTCGCTACATCACACAAAAAATCTTTGTTAAGGTGTACGTTCCTAGGGCACAGAATTTTAAACTACTCATTTCATAAAAGACAGTTTAAAAAAAATTCATTTGTACTTAAATATCATCCATAAACATTGGTTCGTAAGCTGCACATTTGTATAAAATTTTATTTTTCTGTTTGAAAGAGTAATTTTTATAATTTAGGGAACTTTGTTTTTCTTTGTTTTATTCAATTCTATTTTCTTCTATACTTCTAATATTATTGTATGTTCTTATATTTCTATAAAAGTAATTGTCAAAGAGTGACTAAAAGTTAATGTTTATTTAAATAAAAAAAGTGTCTTGGGAGCAGTTGTAATTTGTTTTGTTAGTTATGGTTCCAAGCATTTATGATGGTTTACCTATTTTCTGAATTTGTTATCTCCAATTTGATTTTAAAATCAAATTTCCATTTGTGTAGATGAACCAGTGTTGTTTCATTACTGTCATTCTATAAAGCTAAGTTAAATTTTTTGTACAATTGTTTGTTGATGTAATTTTACACATTGCTATAGAGTTATGTTACTTTAATGCCAGTTATCTTTGTAGTTTAATATTTACAATAAGATCTAGAAGTGATTTTTGTAGGAATAGTTAAGTAATTATTACAAAAGTAATAATAGAATCAAAATTAACACTGGCTCATCTCTCTTCATTAATGTTTAAGTGATTTATAATATAATGGAAAATAAATAAACAAAAACAATAATTATTAGATAAGCAACCATACAAATTAAATTACTAATACATAAGTGATATAGAGTTATCTTTTAGAATTAAGTCAGTTTTGAATGATGGTTAAGTGCAATATTAATGACATGCTACTTAGATAGAAATGATTTTAGAACTCATGCAAAAATCTAATTAGTCACTTTAATTTTTAATTATATATGGATTAATAACAAATCAAAGGCAAACAACAATACGGTGGTTTAAAATCCTAATTTCTTAGAACAATAAATTTGTTAAAACTTTAAAAATTTTAAATTAAATACATTTTGTTTTTAAATTATTATGTTGATCATTATTTTGTCTATAAAGCATTGCAATTTTATTAGGTGATGGGTATCATATGTTTATAAAAAAGACATTTTAAAGAATGCTGTTTTAAAGCGCTAATATAGTAATCTGATTTCTTTGCTCATTTTTTATGGTTTGGCTTATCACGTTTTAAATTGATAGCTGAAATAACTGAAAATATATTTCACATTAGAATATTATGACTAAAAAGTATGCAACGAAATAGAGTTTGTCTGTAAAAGTATCATTGTATATGTTGCTATGTTCTATTATATAAAAGACGGCTTTAAGTATTCATAAGATATTCTTAAGTGTTATCTATGCTACAAGTGTGATGTGACGGATATCTCGAGTCACTGTGGTGTATAATAGTTTTGTTGGTATTGTAATGTATCTGCTCTGTATGCTAATTGATTAAATAGTTCAATGTGCCTTAGACACTCTTTATCAACTGTTTATCAAATACAAATTAACAAAATAGCATCAAAGTTATAACAGGGCTTCCATTTTATTATAACCTATTCAATAAAACTCATCTAAGTGCACAGGACAGTCTGGTTAGTTATTTTTACTCTGGTTACTGGTTATCATGTTGAACTCTATGGTTGTGACTTTATATATATATATTTTTCGTTCAAACACTTAACTGTCAATAATTCCCAGAAAAGGAAGTTATTATGTTCCAAGATATTACTGCTTATTTAAAGTTTGAAAGTAATTCAATTTACCTTTGGAATAGACATCTCTTTTAAGAATATGTCTACAATCTGGCTCCCTCTTTTAAAAAATTTCAATAATACTAATATAGGTTTTTAAGAATACATTTATTATATAAATAGTTTTGCAATACGGCTATCTCAAGCGTAACAAATAGAAAACATTTTGATCTTAGAAAATAATGTAAACTTCAAAAAAAATTTTTAACAGTGACTGTTTTCAGAAAGCCAGGCTTGTACTCCAAGGCCTAGTTAATATCATGTGCATACACAAATATCTTAATATTTTTTCTCTGTTGTAATTGTGATAATGCATTATCATTTATGTATTCAGAGTTAAGTTCATGTATGAACATTATTAAGGACATTTGTCAAACTACTAAAAATTATATTACACTCTTCTTTCCTAAAGAACAACACTTGACCAAACTATGTAAGTTAACAGGATGCAATTTAAGTTAAAACTACAACTTTACCACTAAGTGCAAAAAATCAATTATTTTGATTATTGTTCTGACAAAATGTTAAATTTCCGCAAAAAATGGCTACATAAGAGCCTATCTTGGGATTATACAAGAAGCTTATCTAGCTGAAGGATTGGGCTTTTCCCCCGTCTTCAGTACGATCCCAAAACTCGAAGTGAACAGTAAAATCTTCAGCACTTCAGGGCAGCATGCGGTGGTTTTCCAACATTTATTTTTGCTTATTTGTTTCATTTTTCTTTTTTCATAGCTGTTTTTTGTTAAATTTTTCCTATTTTCTCACACCTTGTTTAGACCACAAAAAAAAAAGATTTGTGATAAGTTGTATTTTTATTAGTAAGAACCGTACCAACTTATATAGTTTGAGTTTATGAAGAAAGTTTATCTCATTTGAGTTTTGTATTGTGAATTTTCAAGTTACTTGAATATTGAAAACGTATTTGCATTTATTTATCTACAGTTACTACCTATAGTTTTAATAATTTGAGAATTATTGAGATACTTAGAGACTAAGAAATCATTAACTTGTGCAAGTTACATTTATTCTTCTTTTATTTTTGAGTTCATGTATTTATTTTTTTGCACTTCATATCCTTTAAACACAATGTGAGGCTAATTACTCCGATCGGTACGAATATGATCTAAAAAAGGACATGGTGAATGGAGGATTGAAAACGTAAATGAAAATAAAAATTGGTCATACAAATATCTTAAAGTACTATTTGCTTTAAGAAATGCTGCTGACATGTAGCTCCACACTGTTATGAGGTTGCTGAATAATGATTCAATATTCAAACACGGACACTTGGTTGAAGATTGATTACACAGTGGAAAGGCCAGAAGTAAACTGAATCATGAAGAAAAAGTAAAGTGGTCAAATTTAATCTTAATAAATATATTCTTTCACTTACAAAAAAACTATTGACATACATTATGTTTTATTGATAAAATATATATTGAAAAAAAAATTAAACACAGCTTTGCTGTATAAAAACCTTATTGCGTTATCAAAAATTTGATTATAAAAACAAATACTATTTAAATTCATAATTCTTTACAGATTAGGGACCTCAAAACTCATATACAGTTTTAATTTTTCTGCACACCACCTCACATAAAAATCCTATATTTCTTTTATAAATAAATTACAAATTGCAAATTTATCTTGCATTTAATACAACACATTTATATTTAAAAGAGAAGATTCTTGGTAAATAAGAACATTAAGTCACTTTGTACTTAGCAGTAATACAGTTGGTTGAAGATTACTGTTTTAAGCTCTGTTATACTTTCAAAGTTGCTATATTATAACTGTTATGAATAAAGGCACAATGTGTACTATATAAAATAAATTATAATTAAGCTTACTTCACTCTGAGCTAATTCATTAATTTATTTTCCGAAGTAATAATATAGAAATATGTTGGATATAAAAAATCTGTGATTGTTAATTTCATCTGTGTCTTATTTATTTGCTCCCTAAAACCACATCAAATATTATTATACACGTCAAAGAAATTAATCAAGCGTTTTTTTTTTAATTAAAAACAAAACTTACACACGTAAATAAAATATTTCAACATTTAACTTATAGATCCCTTATAGTGCTAACATTTTAATATTAATAGCCTACTATCATAGAGTGATCAAGCATATAGATTTTACGATTGATAATGGCTTCTTAAAGTTAAAACTCAAGTCTCAATTATGTTGTACTAGCTGGCCCAATACGGCTTTGCACGGATAGGCAAATCAAAGTTAAATGCATATTAACAAAAAATGTATTATATCAATGAAGATATTACACAATGTATTTATTATGGGGATTTTTAGTAACTTTAACCTCCCATAAAATTTTGAATTTTTTAAAATCTTTCTTAGCGAGCACAAAGGGCCCTAGAGAAAGCTACATACTAAATTTCATTCCAATGCGTTCAGTGGTTTTTTTTAGTAACTTTGACCCCCAAATCCGCCTAAAATTTCGAATTTTTTGAAACCCTTTCTTAGTGAGCACCTAGGGTCCTAGAGGAAGCTACCTACATAAAAAGTTTCATTCCAATCCGTTAGGTGGTTTTTTTTAGTAACTATGACCACCCCAAACCCCCCTAAAATTTCTAATATTTTGAAAACCTTTCCCTAGAGGAAGCTACATACCAAATTTTGTTAAAATCCGTTCAGTAGTTTTTGATAAATCGTGATCAGTGAGTCAGTGGATTTGGCTTTTATAGACTAGCTGACCCGTACGGCGTTGCCCGTGGTGGTTGGTATTTTCAGTTTTTTTAACGTAATTGTATTCTTTTTAAGTGTTTAGTCAGTGAGTGGTATTTGGCGTTTATATATATAGATCTTAAATAATAAAAGCACTATTGTCATAATAATAAAAGATCTGAAATTATGATTTTAGTAACTTTGATCCCCCCAAACCCCTCCTAAAATTTCGAAATTTTTCATACCCTTTCTTAGTGAGCACCTATGGCCCTAGAGGAAGCTACATACCAAATTTCATTCCAATCCGTTTGGTAGTTTTGAAGAAATCGTGATTTAATAAATTTGATCCCCCCAAACCCCCCTAAAATTTCGAATTTTTTCAAACCCTTTCTTAGTGAGTACCTATGGCCCTAGAGGAAGCTACATACCAAATTTCATTTCAATCCGTTCTGTAGTTTTTGAGAAATAGTGATGAGTGGAGATTGTTACCATCCGAAAGTAAAAACTAAGTGGAATGCGTACTAGGCTCAAATAAAATTGAAATACAGAAAGTTTATGAAAGCAAAATATACCAGACACAAGTCTTACCGTAATTCCGAAGTCGAGATATCTGAAATTTTCTTTGACAGGTTATTGGATAATTACAATTAATGTACACACTTATAACAATAACATGAGTTTATTAAGAAAAATTGACATGC
>JAGFPH010001670.1:228674-256176 GCA_018207615.1 Philaenus spumarius
AAAAACCCACCCTGTATTTAATTATATTATTTAATTAGAGATTTATGAAAAAAACAACAAAGAAAATTGGATCATTGTACACATAATCTTAAATTCTATTTCATACAAAAACTGCTTATAAAATAAAATGGTATGTTATAAGTCGGCCAACCTTTATAAAAAAAATATGCGCATTGTATGTAAATAAAAAAAAACTGCAATTCCAAAAGGTATAAACAAAATAAAATAATGTAAAATTTTGTACTTAAAGTATTATAAGAATCATGACGTCATTATAAATAAAGAAAATTTAGATTTTTTGACTCTTGGAGTCCGTAGTTTCAAAATAGGTACCTCACCACCCTATTATTTAATACTTAACATAAATACAACAACAACCTACTATTCTAATTACATTAAAAGTTAAATAGCCTTTTTATATTACTAAAATTCACTGACTTTGGTTAACTCATTATAAGTTTATACTGATTTTTTAAAAGAAAAGAAAATAGCCTGTTTCTGTTTATACTTTATAAAGAATTATTGATCAATTGAATTCACTTGGTTTAAGACAGCGTAGTAACAGTTTGTAGTTGTGAAGGTGGAATCACATTTTATTACAGATGCATATTGAATAGTTGAAATAAAGTAGAACTTGTAGCCGTAACTTAAATCAGGAAGTTAAACCAGATTTTCTCTAAAGAATCAGAACATAATATAGGCATTAGTTACTTTATATAGCCAAAGATAAAATATTATGTCAGAATGAAATTACAGCACGTTTACAGCAGGCATGTTGTAATTTGTTTGAACGTGCCGATTTGGTCTAATACGACGTTATAATGCATAAGTTTCACTTTAGTTTCATATCAAGATTAACTGTCACAGAGTTACTCTTTGTTTCTGGCAAACTGAAACAAATATACTGTTTCTAATTAACTGGTTGAATTATACTTCTATAGAAACTCTTTAAGGCACAAAATATAACTTTTAGCTAATCACACATGTGTTCACTTTAGCTTAAATTATGTATTTTTCCAGGCTAATTATTAAAATCTCTGTTTAGACTATTTAATGGTTATAGGCTTTACAAAATAGGAAAAATTTATATGGTTAATTAATTTACAAATTGTTTCTTGCAAAAATACAATAGGTTATACTTAACAAACGGCAACTAATGCCAATAACATTTCAAATTATGGAGAAAATTCAGATATCCGTGACTAGATGCTACATTTAAGTAAAAAAAATAGGTATTTTACCTGGTATACAGCTGTTAACTCATGTTGTAGAGAACGAAAATACTACATTTTGCGTCGCACAAAGCAAGACATGACCTACTGCGTATCGTTCGATTGACGGAATGAAGACAAAATGGCTAACAAGCCAACGTCAAATCTCGTGCACGAGGGTCCAGACGGTACCGCCGGTGGTGAGATAACGGAGTACTACGCGCCCCTGCAGGCTAAAGAGTGTATAACCGCAAAGCATAGATGTAGGTCAAAAAGAAGAAAGCGGGCTAAAGTAGGGTGAACGCTACAAGATATATAGAAGATTACGTAGCTCGTTTAATTATCACTAGTTGAGACCTCTATGTTCTTAGTATACCAACCCCATCCCTTCTCTGAGCATACGTTTTAACATTATTTATCATGACTATTAATAATATAAGTCATTTTATGTTAATTTAGACCATTGGGTTTTCTCATCTACTTAACTTGGAATAACAAAATATAAATCGTCTACAACAATAGAAATACATAAAAAAAAATAATACAAAACAAATTTGTCACGTCAAAAATTTAATGTACGAAACTGTGAAAACTAATGAATTATATACACATTTCTCTTCAGAAGATAAAGTATAAATAAATGTAAATTGTACCTTGCAGGGGAAAATAAAATATAAACTCATTTACATTCTCAAACACATACACATTCAAAACATAAACAGCCCAAGCGCTAGAATATACTCAAAAATATTACAAAACCAACTACCTAAACCTTTTTGAACTGAAAACAATCTTTGATTCGTTTAAAATTTTCTGGAAATGAGTTTCACAGGGATTGATTTATGAAATATCTTTTCCTACAGCTGTTTAATAAAGTGAATTTTTTCATACTCACAGCAGTGCACAAACTAAACCACATGTGTTCAGCCTCAAGTAATTATATCTCTTTGTTTTACTTTACCGCACGGCTAAACAGCTGGTGTGCAGTAATGTATTACTTTCGCACTTCCGCTGTTTACTTTACACACTGTACGCAAAGTAAACAGCTGATGTAGTCTATATTTTGATTGTTGTAGAACTAACCTCTTTGAAACAGATCTTTTTAAAAACTGAAACACTAATTTAAAATGTAGCTGTAGGAAAAACGTTGTGTGTCACACAGGTGCAAATTTTAATTTTTCACACTCGAACTTTGCCGCCCAAGGCTTTTATCTCATGCGACAAACTCAACTATGCACCCTAGACACACAGGTAACTATAGTAAATTCAGCGAGAGTTTGCAGTAAATCGCTGTGTTCTGTGGCCATTTTAAAGCTTTAAATTTAGACTTTGAATGCGTTTTTTTAGTTAAATTTTAAATTTATACACATGTGACTTGATAAAACATTTATTAAGAGGTTTTAACTGTCCATGTCTGTTCCTGTCATCCGTCATAGGTAGCGATTTACTGCAAACACTCGCTGAACGTACTATATAGTTCTCTGTCAACAAAGCTCCTTGCATTCTGTCAGTAGAATTTACATTTAAGCTGAACTATGGGATACAGGTCTGGAACATTTTTTAATATGAACCTCACATTGCATGTCTCACTAGCTTATTTGGCCTGATTGTAAAATTGAACCACCTCACAATAAACAATCTATAAACTGTCAGTATAATTATTACTGTATAAAGTATTTAATAGATTTGAAATAAAAAGTTAATGTAGGTTTACTATACCAAAAAAAACAGTTTTACTCTAAATTGAAAACAAATATAAAATGCATTTATATTTGTAAAGGGAAATTATTTACATAAAATAATTTTAAACACCAGTTTTTTGATATCACCAAAGTCGGTTGGCTCAACCTTGGCATTAAATTTTTTAAATTAATGTCATGACCCATTTCAACTTTGTTGTCATGACACAACTTATGAAGGACAGTTATCGAGTGGACAATATGAACTATCAAAATGTAAACAAACAAATTGGCCACATATAAGCAGGAAACCGTAAGTCATCAGGTAGGTTTAACCATTCTGAAGAGTAGGAATACCTTACGATATGGATGGTTTCAAGAATCCCTATCAGGTAGGTTTTTTAAAAGGGATCTCCAAAATAATAATTTGAAGGGGCATATTCAATGCTAGCTTTGTAATTAAAACTTATTTGTTTTGAACAGAGTCTGAATGAAAACTCACACTTTACAAAGTTTTCTTTTGCTTCTTAAATAGGAATAAAGAAGCCCACAAGCTCCCCCATCACTGCCACCCAAGTAAATCTATGGCGGAAGACAGTCATCCTTTAGTGTTAGTTCTAGATCCTGCCCAGGTCACATATAAAGCTGTTCCGCTTATTTAAACTACACGCCAACGCTGTCACAGTAGTCAACTGTCGCTTGTACCAGAGTCAAGGTCCTTGAACTCACAGGATAGTGAAACAGTTCAGTATTTACATTATAAATAATTAATAAACAAATCCCAACTTACACAAAAACTGAACGCCAACGCGATCTATACGCGGCAGTTGGCAACTCAATTTTAACACTGTAGGTATATAGGGATATCGTACAGTCCCATCAGAAGGAAATTAAGAATAAATACACAAAGGAGAACCGATAAAAGAAAATATGGCCTATTGAATATTTAATATGCTGACTATCTATCATAAAAAGCCCGAAACATAAGCCAAAGCCGTTAAATAAATACATGAAGAAATAAGCTGACATGCAAGGTACCGGTGAAGAAAAAAAATGCCATTAAACACGACCGATTTAGCACAAATAAGACGTAAAAACTAATTATGCCAAATATCAAGATATACTATGGGATGCAGAATTAAATTATCTTTCGAATGGTCACCTCACAATTTTAATAAAGGTTCGTTTAATTAAATTCGAAACTTTAAAAGGTGATGAATCCAGGGAAATTTACCAACTCAATCTACAAACAAGGCCAAGGCACTCCAGCACGCTCCCTGATTGGTCGGCGCCATTACAGACCACGATGTTCAAAAATACCTTACAGCAAACGCTTCTTCCAAATTAATAATTCAGGCATAAATAAAGAGTTTGTTTCTTTAAAAATTAGTTTAAATTAAATATAATTAAATAGAACATGTAAATTAGGATATAAGTATCATATCATAAAATCATTTTCAATCACCAAAAATTGCACCCATTTAAGCCTATGTAAATAATCGGTAATAATGATTTTGGTAATGAGATTAAATTTGAACCCCGATTTGTGAACAATGCTCTGAAAAGACACTATATTCAGTTAAAAGTGCATGCTTGACCTAAACAGACGTATTTTTTCACGCCGGCTCTCTTCGCTAGATGTTACAGTTAAACATATCAAAACATCTCAAAATCATTTCGAAGACGAATTCAACAGATATTGGGTGAGAGAAAACCATTATATATGAACATTTCTGAGTTATAAACTTTATTTACAAGCAAAATTCATAACCAAAATCTCATAGTGATAAAATTTGTGTACCGAACCATCAACGTTAAGACACTTTTTCTGAACTTTCTTTTATTATAATCATCCTCATCATTCAATGTTCTCATTAGATTTAAGCGAAGTAATAATTAATTTTAAGATATAGATCTAGTTTGTGATTAATCATAGGTATAGTTGTGGATGGATCCAGCCGAAATCCCCTAGCCCGAGATTAAATTAAATTCATGATATTGACAATACCCAAATAAAACAGTCACAACTTATTTATTTAAAGAATTTAACTTTGTAATGATAGTGAGACCATTTTGTATAGAACCTCAAATGTAAATGAGTTATTATTCTATGACTGATAATCCCAGGCTAGCCAATAGGAACATTCAGTGAAGGGATTATAGACAAATTATAAACTGTGAGGACAATTATATACATACATATATATATATATATATATATGTGTGTGTGTGTGTGTGTATATAAAGAAAAAATTTTCTAAGTGTAAATTAATTATTGTTAATTAGAATTATTTGAATAATTAAAGAGTTACTAATTGTTATTGTGTAAATATTGTTGGTGTTTATTCCTTGTTATAAGTTAACATAAAAAAAGTTATTTCCAGTAAAGACAGACCAATTTAGACACCATTAGATCAAAATTAATTCTTTATATAAACAACTAAGCATTCTTGATTAAATCAATATTAATTACCAAAAGGAGCTTAACAATATTAAACCAATTTACATTAGATTATACATAAAAAATATCACCACTTGTTGTTTATAGCTTTCATTTTGGCGCCCAACGTGGGGCATCCATCCACAGAGAAACAACCTCTTATAATTTTGAAATTTAAAATTGATATTAAAAAAAAAAAAATTAAATTAATTTTGGCAAACGTTCGAATAAACAAATTTTATAACATAAGGTACTAACCAATTTTAGAATAATAACTTGTAAAATGGAAAAGGACAGACAATATAATTTGAGACCAAACCCTACACCGAGTAAGAAGGCTAAGGAGTCAGATATCACAAAGACATGAAGGACCTCACAGAACAACAAAGAGAGGGACATGTACCGACAGATGAAATCTCGAGATGCAAACCTAAAAGAACATTGCAACCGTTACGCTGATCAGGAGTGTGGACGATTAAAGAACTCTGTGTCAAACGTCATCGAGTAGACGCAAGAAACGATGGCTGAACAACAACAGAAGATTGTACGAGTAGAAGATAGGCTGACGGAGCATGGAGGGAAGCTCCAGGAGCTGGAGAAACGTCTGCAGGAATCAGCAACCATATCAATCGAACATCTACGTATCCTGCACAGGATCAACCAACGGAGAGTTGGACCTCGCCACACCAAAATTTCACGGGCGTGAGCATAACCCTAAAGAACACCTCAGGAAAATACAGCGATACTACGAACGCCTGAGAGCTTCAGACAATTCTCCCGACACTCCAGAGAAGCTGTTCGACATAATGGACACATGCTTAGAGTCACATGTGGCAAGATGGTGGGCACTCGCCAGAACCGACATACAAACGTGGGAAGACTTTCAAGAAGCATTCGCGCGAAAGTACTGGAGTAGGGAAGAACAAAGGGGAATACGCCAGAGACTAGAAGTGGAACGATACCGCCCGAATGGAAGACTTAGTAGAGCGGAGTACTTCACCGAAAGAGTTATCACGATGAAACTAATGCAACCGCTGCTCCCTGACGAAGAAATTGTTAACTGCCTCGCAGAACATTTCGAGGATATAATACAAGACGCTAGGAGGGTCCAGAACATAACTACCGTTAAAGATTTTGAACTATTGCTACAGAGGGAGGATTTAAAGGAACTCCATCATAGAATCAAAGGATCGAGCGCACCAATATCACCTCAGCGATGAAACCAGCCAAGATTCACCCCACAAATAGTAGAAGGGAGAAGAGACCCACCAAACCAGCAGTTTAGACCATCACATCCTCAGAATTGGAACCATACACCCCCAGGTTTCTCATTCCGACCAAGACAAGGACCGTACACAGCAAACCTAAGACCACAAGAAACATATCCGAACAGGAACAGCAACCATTACACCCACAAGGGAAATTTAAATGGACAACAACAAAACAGACCGTTTCAACACCCTCATAGGGAAGGAACACGACCGCACACACAATTAACTACATCAACAGGACCACCCAGGGAACGAACACGCGGCTATCCTACGAACGAGCAACGAGAAGTATGCCATGCAGTAGAGGAGAGTATTTGGAACACCAATACTACAGAACCACTCAAAAATGGATCATCACTTCAGGAAAACTAAGGAGCACGGGAGGAACCACCGGCCAAGACAAGAACCCAACACGAGACCAACCTCCATCACAACACTCTCATCCTGGAACTTTGCCTGTGCTACACTTTGACCTCGGAACAAAATGGCCAAAAAGAGAATACGACAACCAAAATACCTGGAAAATGGACACTTATAAATACATTACATATATCAGTTATTTATTTTGTGATAAGGAATTTCTACTAGGAGAAGACGACCAAAAACAGGATGATACACCATTGCAACGAATATACAAATGCCCTCAGATAGAAATCAAAATAGGCACACACACGATTTCTGCACTTCTAGACACAGGATCGAATATCAGTTGTTTAGCTGAAGATTGGTTTCTAAAACATAAATACAGTTTAAAACATTATGAGGAGTTATCAGCCACAAATTTAAACATTCGGACCACAGTGGGAGCAAAAAGTAAACGGATTTCAAGGATAATTATGCTGGACGCACAGATCAAAAATCAAAATATTTATTTTACAAGCAATTTTAGTTCCAAATTTAATCAAACATATTATCATAGGAATGGATTTGATTGGTATACTAGAGACGGCGATAGACTTAAAAACTAATGAAATAACAATGAGAATTAACAATGAGAATTTCTATTATTTAAATAGATTTGAAGTTTGAGGAAGTTATTAATGAAGGGATAACGTGCTTTATCAGCGATGACTAGAATTACATAAATGAGAACAATGATAACGACGACGATAAGGCAAAGCCAAATGAAAATATATATAATAATAACGAAGATGAAACAATTAAAGTGAATGAAATAATTGATGAAAACGATATTTTAAACTATAAACAAAGGCAACAACTAAAAGATACCGTCACAAGATTCAAGCAAATATTTTCTGAGAAACCAGGTTTATGTAACCGCTACACACACAAACTACAAGTCAAAGAAGATAAAGTATTCAAAGGTCAGAGCTATCCAGTACCAATATTACAACAAAGTGCAGTGGCACAGGAGATAGAAAGGATGATGAACCAAGGCATTATTGAGAGGTCCAACAGTACATTTATTAATCCCATTATCCCAGTACAGAAGAAAACCGGAGAGCTACGTTTATGTTTAGATGCAAGGAGGGCTAACGAAATTATCGAACCGGACTATGAGAGAAACCGAAGGTGCGTAAACGAAATTATTGCTAAAGGAAGAGGTTGCAAATGGCTCAGCACGATCGACTTAACAGCTTCTTATTGGCAAGTTCCATTAGA
The DNA here is from genome assembly GCA_018207615.1 of Philaenus spumarius. Taxonomy (NCBI): domain Eukaryota; kingdom Metazoa; phylum Arthropoda; class Insecta; order Hemiptera; family Aphrophoridae; genus Philaenus; species Philaenus spumarius. Next base: position 236,899 of record JAGFPH010001670.1, read on the forward strand.
AGATCAATCCAGGAAATACACAGCTTTCCAATTTCGAGGCAAGACTTATCAGTATAAAGTTACACCATTCGGAATCTCAACTTCGCAAGCCGCATTAGTGAGAGCACTGGATGTGTATTCGACGATAAAATAGAGGCATTCACTATGATATACGTAGACGATATTTGCGTCATTTCATCCTATTTCGATCAACATTTACGGCATCTCACATATATCTTTCAAAAATTACAAGACGCAAACATGACAGTGAACCTGAGAAAATCTATCTTTTGCAGAGATTCAATCCCATTCTTAGGGTACACAATGACGCCATCAGGAATACAAATGGATGATAGTAAAGTACAACCGATCCTCGAATTTCCATCACCTAAAACTAGGAAACAGTTAAAATCATTTCTTGGGTGTATTGGATACTACAACAAATTTATAGACTCATACATTACAACCAATATTACGTTTAACTTTAAGGAAAACAAAATTTAACTGGACCGAAAAAGACAGAAACACATTCACGGACATAAAAAAATTATTTCTCACAACACAAGTTCTATATCACCCAAATCAAAACCAACCATTCTATTTACACACTGATGCTTCAGAATACGCAATAGGGAGACACTTATACCAAATCGACTAAGACGGGAAGAAAGGAGCTATTTTATTTTTATCAAGAGTGTTGCAACCAGCAGAACGAAAGTATACAACAACCAAAAAGGAACTACTTGCGATAATCTACTGTCTATAAAAGTCAAGGTACATCATCTATGGCACGGATCTAACCATAATAACCGACAATCAAGCTTATTAAAAATTGCAGACTTCTCAACGCAAGATTAACGCGATGGGCATTAATATTACAGGACTATAACTTCAAAATATCTCATTGCAAAGGAAACGAAAATCAAACAGCCGACACACTCAGCCGAATCAAAATTACAACGAACGACAACCAAGATGACCGACAACATGAACTGACAATTGCATATATACAAAGGATCCAAGATACCAGGCTAAACGAAGAATTGAGTAGACTTGATGAAAACCAATTAGTCGACCCGTAACTAGCAGAGTTAAGAACAAAATTAGAAAGAGCAGGCGAGAATAAAGATATAACACTGGAAGACCGATATCAGATCAGCAAAGGGATTTTATACCAAAGGTTAAGAAACAAATGGTTAATAATCATCTAATAGACCGACTTATATGGGCATGTCACAATTATTATTTACACTGTGGCACGAAAAATTTTTTTGATATCCTATGGGAAAGTTCTATCTTTACTTTAAAGACATGGGACGACGGATCAGAACCACTTTATCTACATGCGACCCCTGCCAAAGGTAAAAATGCAACACACATCCACCGATAGGAACAGCGAAAGGAATCTCATGTAAGGGAAAAAACCACCAAGTTGCAGTGGACATCATCGGACCACTACCAGTTAGCATCGGGAGAGTAAAATATATACTCATCGTGTTAGACATCTTCACAAAATTTGTAAAACTATACCCATAAAAACAGCCAATACAAAAACTATTTTGCAAAAACTTTTCGAAAACCATTTCCCCCAATTCGGCATACCACAACGATTACAGAGCGATAACGGGACCCAATTTCACAGCAAAGCTTGGAAAAATAAATTGAAAGAACAATCCATCGAGACAGTATATAATCCATATTACCACCCCCAGACCAATATGGCTGAACGACCCATACGAGAAGTCAAACGATGCCTAAGGACTTATTGCTCTCGACAACATAAAAATTGGGTACGATTCATTCCAGACATTAATGATATGTTAAATGAAGTCCATAATGAAACCACCGCTTTTACTCCAAATGAATTACAGTTAGGACGAAGAGACATCCGATTTTGGGAACCTTTCATCAAAAATCATTGTCAAAACGACATACCACTAGAAACTAAATTATTTTTAGCAAACCAAAGGATCCGAGAAAAACAAGAAAAAAGAGCTAACAAACGAAACGAAAACTCAAAACCAAATAATTTCAAGATAGGAGACACAGTACTTATAAAAAATTTCTCTCTATCAAACGCTGCTTATGGAGAGACAGCTAAACTTTTCGAAGGCACATATGAAATCAGCAGGATTATTGGAAGTTCCACCTATTTCATAATTGACACACATACAAACAAAGAATATGGACCATATCATATTTCAACCATGAGACTACCATACAATCATCATTTATCACAATCATAAACCGACCATATCTAGGACAAGCAAGGTCATTGAACCCGACACCAATTTTATAGGGGTAGCATAAGACTATTAAAGGAGATGTATTCAGACGAACTTTAAAACCTGACAGACAGCCTTACCACTACAACAACAAAAATACAAAATTTCAACAAAAAAAATACTTCACTGTACATTTAATTTTATAAAGTACATTCCGAGAAATACACTTTCTAAAATTTAGTGAAGGGATAATAGTTGAATATTTTGGCCAATAGATTGCCCCTGAAGTGCAAAATAGAAAGGGGAAGGATCATGTGGTTTTCTATTCCTGTAAATTGTCCATTTTGATTCGATCATGTAACTTGTGACTTCGAGGTTGTGTTTCATGCATATTTGAATGGAAAGTAATTAAAGTAATGTAATTTCAATAGTTCAGTTCCTACTGTTGTTTCTATTACAACAGAGTGTAGGCAACAATGAATAAATGTCACCACAGATGTTTTTTTTTTTCAAGGTACATACCTAGTATTATTTCAACAGACCAGGAACGTAATCTAAAACCTTTGTTCACTGCTTTTCGTTTATGAATATGTTGTTAATACTTTAATCATGAAAAAACTGTAGCTATCATTAAATATGACCTTATACTCATAATTTGGCTAAACTCATATTTTCATTTTATTTCTTGAAGTATAAAGTTTTAACCTAATTTAAAAAAAAAAACAATTATAGTTTTGTAAACTTTTCTTGTCAAGTCTAAAACCATATCCATGGAAATTATTAAACCATTTTTCCTGTTAAATTTAAAGTCAAGTAGTAAAGAAATATATCTGTTAATTTGTTTCCTATAGCTACATAACAAAGTGCGTTTTTGCACACTCACAGCAGTTCGCAAACTAAACACTACATGTGTTCTGCGTTAATTAATTATACCTTTGTTTTTCTTTGTTTGGCGTGCGTGAAAAAATACTTTTCAACTTAGGGTGCAAAGTAAATCAGCTGATGTAGGTCATGTTTTGAAAATTTTGATTTTTGTGTTTAGAGTTGTGCTGCTCTCGGTGGCACTCAAGTGAACTAGAATACTATCTGGAATATACAGAACGTTTGTGAACTATATTATAATACTGTTAGCACGTTTTGTTTAGTAAAACAGATCTTTTTAAAAACTAAAACATTAATTTAAATTGCAGCTGTAGGAAAATTGTTGTGTGTATTATAGGTGCAACATTTACTTAGTCACCCTAAATAAACTGTAACGTCTGAGGCGCGCCGAATGTTACATTTCAAATGTTTATTTCATGTGACAAACTCAACTTTGCACCCTTAATGAGAGCGTATATTAATACTTTACACAAATATTAATGGAGAGGCCTAAAACAAAATCTTGTAAAAAGATAAGGAAAATCAAATCAACCAATTGGTTTTAACCTGTATGACCTGTCCTTTGTTTCAACAATTTAATATTGTTAAATAAAATAGTAGCCATATTATTAAAAACATTAAATTTTGTGCAGATACATTCTGGTTCTACATTTTGAATCAATTACACAGTCAACCGTCATATTTCAACAAACCAGCTTCTTTAAATTACTGGTTTTACAGTAATTACCAACAAGTGAAAATGATTTCCTTTTGTATGTAAGATTTCCTTTTCCTTTTACATAATGATGCACACTTTCTTAGCTACTGGTAAAATCTAAATTATTATTGGAGTTTCTAGACCAAAAAATGGCATATACACAAATTATTAAAACAAGGTTAATCAATAAATTTTTGTTTATTCAATAATCCAAATGTATTGACTTTTTAAAATTTGTTTACCTCCTTAGCAGCATATATTTTGTTAAAACTTTTATATAAATAAATAATTCGATCATACAACTGAACTGCTGACATGAGTAAATTGAATTTCCAAAATTAAGTTTATATGTTTAGTGTTTCAACCAAATATTTGAAAAATTGGTCCACTCAAGAAGGCGCTGAATAGCTGCCTATGTGTACGAAATATAGTAGTTGAATTTGGAAATGCTATATAGTTTACGTCAGCACTAAATAGTTTTTTGTACGTATTTAAAAAAAAAATATATTTGTATTTAAATGATTTTAAGTTTAATACGACAATACCTTAATTAAAGTTATTACAATTTTGGGAAAAATGCAGCCAATAGGATCTTCCATTCTTGATCATGAAGATTTGAGAAACATTGTAAACAAAAAGAAAGCGTCCCGAAAATGAGGTAGGTTTTTGTGACGTATGTATGTACTATTTTAATACTTAAAATTGTTTTTAAAATTAGAAATAATAGAATGTATCAATTTGAATTGACCTTATAGATGTAATAAGGTAACTTTGTTATGAAACAAGGCCAATTCAGGGAATTTGGATTATTTTGATATTGTATGGGCAGTTCTGATATTGTATTTGATTAATTTCTATTTAAGAAATATCCATTTAATTTGTTAATAAAACATAATCATGTATGTTGGAGTATATACATGGCCCTTTTTTATAAGTAAATTAGAATTTAATTTTGCAACCTCAAAACGGGCTTGCCCTAGAGGTTGCCAAATAGTTTAATTCCTATTCTGTGTTATTTGATGATAAAAGGTTGTACTTAAATTCAGTTTATAACCTCAAAGCAAATTTTATAACGTAAAAAAAATTAAGTTTTATTTTATATATTACAGGTTGTTATTTTATTTTATACTTTATTGTGTAGTTATGTTCTATATTTTTTATTTTGTATGTGTTTGTATATACATCAGGAAATTAAATAAATATATACAAAAAATTGAAATGTTTATTTCTAAAATAAAATATCTAAGTTACACGGTACATATTAATATTTTAAAAATAACTTGATGTCGGTTTTAAGGAAGTATTTAAAACTTTTAACTTCACTTGAGCTATTAATTTATCGTTAATAATCTGCGTCATGAAATATACTATCAAGTTTGAGTGGTTCTTGCCGCAATCTTTTTTTCTTCTTGTGCAAATAAAAACATAAACATCTTTTGAATATCTTGGCCATGAGCACTTCAACACATTTTCATCATCGGCTTTAATCTAATTTCTGCCTTGTCTCAACATCACAGTATAGTGTCCAGATTGATGAAGAATAGCTGACGTTTTACTTGATATTCAATTCCTGCCACGATCAAAGTGTCTTTTGTATCATTCTTTATTGAAGCTGTTTTCTTTTTTACTTGATTGTTTACTGAAATAGATGATTGATAGGCTCTATCGGAATTCGTCGAAATAGTTTCATTTACTACAACACCTACTGTAGGTTTGTGTAAGAAACGTAACTTTCATAAAATTCAGTTTTAATGTATGCGAAATTTGTAAAACAAATATTAATTTGACTCTTGCGATTGTTAGAAATGCAATTTTGTGGAACAGTTAGTAATAAATTATAGTTATTTAGTATTTGAAAACATGTATTTGATTGTTGACTGATGGAATCAATGTTGAAATCCCTAAGGATAGCGACTTCAATTTGGTTTGTTAGCAAAGCGACTTCAATCATTGCTTTAAGTGCTGTCACAATTTTTGAGTATGTGGTGTTTGGTGATTTGTAAATTATGCAAAAACAGTAGGAATTACTAACAAAACTTATCATTTTGCAACGTCCTTGCTCTAATTCAGCTTTATGGTGAAATACAAGTGAACATTCAGACTGAAATTGTGTTTCTTAAGTATTGCAATTCCATTTTGGTTTCCTTGAATTTTGGTCAGAGTTAATTAAAAAAATTCAATTATGACTAGACATTTTAATTATGTCTCCAGGTTTTGTTTATGTTTCAACAAATATTAATAAGTCAGCTGAAATTGCACATCTGTCAACAATCACATGGTTTAAATATTTATTCAATATCTGAATATTGTGAAAGAAAAATGTCAGCTCTTCGTCCTCGATGTCTTGCAAAAATGGAATGCTGAAGATTACAGGTCTACTTTGCATGATGTCTTTGACATGATATGGTTCCGGTACATGGCAAAATGGTGGTGCTGGAGCGTTGAAGTTTCCATAATAAAATTCCTTTATTAATAAGGCCTTATGTGGCATAATAATGCTCGTTGCTCTGCTGCATGCCACATAGAGCTCGTTGCATCTCAAACCGTTGGAAAGATGTACATGCACATTTTTGTATGTACCACCTTGGCTCTTGTACATTGTTACAGATTCTGCTGGAACTAAGGGAAGGGAAACTGATGTCTCATTACTGTTGGTTTTGTAGTTTTTCTAATTTTAATATTTCTTTAGATTTTTCAATTGATTTCCATTTTTGGTTTTGGTTTGGTAGTCTTAGCATTGATGTTCTTTGCATTTCCTGAATTTTTCCCAACTGCAGGATCATCGAATTGCAACCAAACTCGTAATACTTTGTCATTAACTTTTTTCTAACAACTTTAGAGTTAGCAACTGTTTAGCTACAGCGACATTTACAAGGCCATCTGCTACATTGTTAGTCAACACATATTATACATCTTCCCTCAATGTTAGATTTAGTGATAATTAATATTATGTATCCTGTGTTCTTAGGTTTCCTATTTGTTTCAGCGCCGATTCTTTTTCTTTTTCTGAATTTGTACCTAGAATTCTATCATCTGCTTTACTTTTAAGAATTTCATTTATAACATAAATTTGTGCTTTGTTGTATAACATAATTATTGGACTGGTTGACTTCATTGTTTGAGCTAAACAGGTACATAGCTTGATCATTATCTTCCTTGGTGATTCTATCTTTTTCTTGACTTTTAAAGAGTTTGACATCCAAAACATTCAACTTTCCTTCTTCTAGTCGATTCAGAGCAGATTCGAACAGTGCGTCTTTTCTCTGCCTCAGAGAGTGCCCAGAGAGTATTTAGTATTAAAATGAAGTAGAGATTATCAGTAGCGGTTTGAAATATAAACTATTACCAACGGGTGTAATTGGTTGAAATCTCCAAATAGTATTATATTTCAATTTCCGAAAGGAAGGTCCTTTTTAAATATTTGTCTCAAATATGTATCAATTTGTCCTAACATTCGGCTACCTACCATGCTTATTTCAACTAGTATGATTAGCTTTACCAAATTTATAGATGCTAAAAGAGTATTGCATAAACTGCTTGACAGTAGAGGCACTTCACCAGACGTCTGATTTAATGGAAATACAAATGTGCATGATGTGTTATTCCCTTAATTACCGTAAATAGCTTTACCAGTTGGGGCACATAACAATACTCTCACATCACTTATTGTACTACCTGGGATAGAATTGTAGTACCGGATCACAGATTGTTGTAAGCATTCAATCAACATGATTTTCCCAACACCATCACCTTCATCAACACACTCATAGAGTCCATAAACATTTTGTTTCATCAAGTGAAGAGCGTAAAGGAGGTATTTTCTTTGTTTTTCATTCAAGCTTCTCATTTTTGTTAAGTACTTATCTTCTGGTATCAAGTACTGGATAGGAAACACCTCAGCAGGCCTTTATCTTTGTTTGGCTTACCATTGCTAGATTAGATGTTTCTAAATCACGTATTGTATCATCAAATATTGCAAACTCATTGCCATTGCTATCGCTTATCTCTTGCTCTTGTGTTTTGTCATTCCTTAACACTTGTTGTGCCACGTCATTCAGTTAAGCAGTACCGTATGAGCTTGAGAATACAAACAATTAGCTTATATCTCCTCCATATTTTCCTGGTAGGTTCATTTGTTTTATTGCGCCATGGTAAAAATAGCATAATCTGTTCCCTGAAATGTTCCATTTAACTTGCTCTCGTAAAGTTAATAAACCTAATAACCTTTGACTATTTTTTTTTTTTACACATCCAAAACCATTCTTCAGTTTTAAGAATGTACATTTTGTTATGTATTTCATCATTTTCACTCTGTCCATCTTCATCATTAGCGGTTCTTCTTGTTGATGTCTTTTGTGTTTCATTTGGCCTATTTGAATAGTAATCTAAGAGATTTTTCGCTACAACATCAGTCGATCCCTCCTCCGTTTGCAACAAATACTTTTTAAGTTTTACATCAGCTACACTTTTCTGACCTGTTTGTGTTTATAAAAACTGATGACCGACTACACCTTGATAAAGAGAAAGTAAATGACTTCTTGAGCTGAAAATTAACTTGCATTTAAAAAGTTATTAATAATTTGTTTTATTTTATCACGGATGATAAAATTGCCATCTTTTATCTCCTCAATTGCATCTGAAATTGCTTTGGAAACTCCTCTGCTTGATTTGTTCACATAATTCAATGTATAACTTACAAGAGAGTACCTATCTGTTATGAACTGAATACGGTACCCATATATGCCCTATGGAGTTGTAAAATATCAATATTGTATTGATTTATCACGATGAAGAATGCTTATGAGTTGTATGTAATGTATTTGTCTACAAACTGACAACATTCCTTATTATCAACAGAATCTAGATTAAAATGTGGTGTATTTTAAAACCAATGGACATGAGGTGAGTCTGCTGAAATTCGGTTCTTATGTAATAATCCATTATCTTGTTTTCTGCTTCAAATACAACATTAGTGGTTTTAAATAGGTTAAAGAGCTTCTTAAATCTGTAATCGAAATATCTGCAACAAGTGACAAGGTCTCCTTGAATTAATTGGCACTTCTCTTTAAATTTAATTTCTTAAGCTTCAGTAATTAGGGTGTCGTCCACTATTTGCATGAGTAAAACCAATAGTTCGGGCCATCGTCTCAGCTGCTGACAGGGTCACAAAAAAGGATGTGGCCTTGGTTGTCTTATCATTGCAAAAATGTCTTTCTTCTTGGCTTTCCAAAATGAAGGTGAACCCCTATCCGAAGCAAACACTTTGTATCCACTGTCACGAAGTTGAAGGTTTGTCTCATCAATAGCTGTCAAAAGCTGTCCAGCTGTAACATTAGGCTTTCTTTTAGTTTGTCTTAAGCAAAAGGAAATCTTGTTAGTTACTATTTGATACTGTAGCTTTGAGGCTGCAAAATATTTTTAGTAAACTATACAGCATTGCCGGTCTTTTCTTGTAATCTATGATTTCACCCATCCTTGGTAAGTAATTGAATCAGGGATTTTTATTAAATTTTCCCATATAGTTTAATAAAGCTCATACTTTCTGCATATTCAACAAACAGAATGGGAATTGGTCTGTTATTTTCCCCTAGTGCAAATACAGTTACATTCGGTTGCAAAATAGTTTCCTCTCCATGTATTTTGCTCTGCTTCAGTCGGAACATCTGATTCTTTGTTGTCTACATAATATCCACCATTTCTTATAATGAATACATCACCAGATACGGTTGCATGATTTTGAAATTCTTCATTTTGCTTATCTAATAAGGTTTCTATCCTTTCCGTAACAATGATAACATTTTCTAATCTGTAAACATCAGAGTCTTTCAGTTCATTAACAGCATTTAGAAAAACATTTGGTCGAACAGACTCAAACAGGTAGTTATTTTTAAATGATTTATTTTCTTAAGTGCAATCTGAATTATATTTAAGCCTCAATAATATGTTAGCAGAAGACGGTACATCGATCGGAACATTTACAACCTTTCCATGAATGGCAAATTGTCCTGAATGATTCAAAGTCTGAATTCTCATGAAAGATATTCTAGACGCAACAAATCTTTCTTCTGAAGGTATCATCATTGTTAGTGAGTTGGATAATTGAGAAAATAAGAGTTCTTCATGACACGAACACAAGGTGACCGCACAGTGGTTGACAAGGGTGGGTTCTTTCGATTAAGGATTTGTTTCTTACATGTTGAACAAATGTAACTTACATTATTTTTGTCAGGAATTCCTGATAGCCGATGACTTCTCTTATTTATTATATTATATTGTGAACCATCTTTTGATTTTCGTCTTGCAATCTAAGCCTCTGATTTAATCTTAGTCTTTTATTATGTTGGTCTTTGTTAATTGGAGTTACTCAACGCTTTTTTCTCTCTTTCTTGTCTCTTTCGTTCAAGCTTCTTTGGGTTTACTTTTCTTTCTGGGCATTCTAAAATTAGATAAAACATTTTTGCTGCAATTAATTAAATAAAAATGATATAAAATAATATGTCATATTAAATCTAAAGATTTATTGAAACAATTTATACAACTTGACAATTAAAACTTTTCCTTCTGTAATTTTATAATTAAATTTGTACCTCTTTAATTAAATACTACAATTGAACTCAGTGTAGTTCAAAATTACAAAATGGCATTACAAAACTGTGTGATGGGCTAGATACCTTAATTTATGTAATATTTATTTTTACAGTCATTAAACAATTTTACAACGGCAATAGACATTGTCTTAAAACAATATTTTAAAAGCTTACAACAATATACATAACTAGGGGAGACCCCTGCGTGCTCCGCACGCCAACCCCCGGTGCGACCTTCTAAAAACATTTGTTATGTTTTATTTATAATAAAAGTGTAGGATTAATAATAACCTCAAAACTAAGATGGTAAATAATGTTAAATGTCAAATCAAATTATTTTTTATATTTTATAACAGCAGTAATAATAAAGGTTAAAAGAACCAGTAAGGTTCAGGTCTACACTTAATCAAAATCTAACAAAAAGGTTATAAATAATAACCTCAAAACTAAGATGGTAAATAATGTTAAATGTTCAAAACAAATTAGTTTGTAAATTTTATAATTTGAATAAATAATACATTTTCTCCCTTATAAAAATCAATATTTACTTCCACAAAGCAGCAGCTGTATTAGTTAGGTTCTTATTATAAACAGCTGTTTTGTATTAAAATGTTTTTATAACCTTCTGAATACTGTAATCATCGTTATTTACATCCACGAAATCAGCTGGATTAGTTTGTTTCTTATTATAAACAGCTGTTTTGTATAGAAATGTTTTTTAAATATTTTCCATGTTAATCTTATGGGGAAAACCCGACCTTTGAGATTAGCTCACGCCATTAAGGATAAGAATTTTTGACATCTAAAACCTTATTGCAAAACTACGAAATGAGACGAATTTTTTGAAACCTCAAACATTAAAATTGGTCCAGAAATAAGGGAGGAGTTGTGTTTACAAAAAACGGCTTCAGGTATTATATATAAAGATATACAGATATAAATGGACATAAAATATAAGGCAATGAAATCTTACACATGTAGCACAATAACTACCACTAGACCTATAGTTATTTGCCATAATTTCAATACACTCTGTGCCAGGATTTTATAGAACCATCAAATTCTTTTATACTATTTAAGGCTTTTGTCTTGAGCCAGGTCTGTAAAACATTTTAAAAATTTTCCCCGGGCAGATGTTGACATCATCTGGCAACATATTGAACAATCTTACTCCAATCTGACCAAAGTGGGCTTGAGATTTTGTAAGCCTGACTTGTGGAACATTACCTTATTTCTATTCCTTGTGCCATAGAAATGGACTTCACAATGAGCATCAAGACTACTTAAGTTAGGGCCTATCCTTGATGTGCAACAAACACTGCAAAATAAACATACTAGGCAAGGTTAATATTTTCAACTCAATGAAATATTCTCTACAAGAAGTAAATTTATCCAACTTTGTGCGCAAAGATTGTAAATCATGACAAAATCCACTAAACAGTCACATTAAAATTTAAAACTAGAAAATAACATATTTTTATAATGCACATAAAAGGAGTATGACGTTTAAAATTAAACATATAAAACATTTAAGACATCTCATAAATTTAAGGATACATGGGAAAAGATAACTAATAAACTAATTCAGAATGTTAAAATAAACAATCAAAAGCAACATCGATAGTCCTCAGATAACCCAAAAGTGGAGTAAGTTTGCCGATAAAAGCGAAGCGAAGCAGAGGTCCGAACTCGTACTGAGATGAGTTAGCCGACGAGAGCAAGTAAGTCCCCTAGTGGTCTTATAAATTACATCAGACAATGATATGGCACTCAAATATTACATACAGTTATTAACTTTTAGCCCCTCACCAAATTTATTTCCTAAATGAAGAGCAGATTAAAATAAAATTAGGCTACTTGGTAGATACTCTAAACTAAAATGTGATAATACCATGGATTAATAAATGTGAAATAAATGCTCTATTTGATATATTTCAAATAATATTCCAGGTAAAAAGCTAATTCGTTTTAATTTTCACCTCGGCCTATCGCCCTCGGACATTAGATTACTAGATATGATCGCTGATAGCAAACTCGCTTCGCCCATATGCAATTCAACCTTTCTTTATGGGGCTTGTTAAGTTAGCTGTGCTAGCAGAAGACAAACTCTGCAAGATTGTTAAGTGAAGGAAATATAATTTTATTTATGTTATGGTTTTTTTTTTCATTTTTATAATTACAGATAGGTGCAGTGAAGAAATAATCTCAAAGGATCAGTTTCAAAAGATTTTACATTACTGTTACCCATATAGTGTTCAATGTTCAACTAAAATATGAGTTACCGGTACAGTAAAGTTTAAATTAGTAAAGTGATTAGTATTCAAACAATACAGTAGTTTACTACGGACTATGATTCAGAAGAAACAATGGTGTATTAAAATCCGTAGTCCGAAAATTTAACACGAAATCTAATCAAAAAGGTAGGGCAAATTAGTTAATTTATAATATATAATGTACTAAACAATTTCCTAAAACATTTGAATTTAAATTTATTTGTTTTCAAATTTTAATAAAAAAATGGTGCCAAGATCTGGCACAAACTTTTACCCATTACTTGACATTAGTGAGTAATTTCCATAAGAAATTTGAAAGTTGACCGCCATATTTTTTATTTTTCAAAAAAAACAAGGAAAGGTTTCCCATTTAAAGTTTGCTGTCAGATGTAAAGTCTAGAAGAAACCAATGGAGGCTCGTTTAAAAAAGACACCGGTGTACTAAAACATAACATTTTTTTAATAAAAATAATATGGTTTTATTTTATCCTTAACTACAAATTATTAATTGTTTATAATTATTATTTAACACAAAGCTCTCTTTAATCTTGGGTTAACTGGTTTTAGGCTTATATTTCTAAAAAAGGTCTTAAAAGAACATGTACATTTAAAATTAAATCATACTAATTACATCAAAATAATTGTTTTAGGGGTTGTTACTACATTTCCACCCCTTAGCAGAACTTGACAAAAAGTAAAACTGGTTTACTTTTTATATGTGATTTTTAGAAATAAATGTACAAAATTTCAGCTTTCTAGCTTTAAGGAAAGTAAATAAATAATATGTATAGTTTTAGGGGTTGTTTCAACCTTTTAAGGCCATATATTTACCAATATGTGTACCAAATTTCACGTTCCTAGGCCATATGGTTTTTGAGATATAAAACAACCAATATTTATGGTTTTTAGGGGTTGTTTCAACCCTTAAACGCTAAATATTTTAAAAATCATTCTTAGTGCAAATCTAAGGCCTATGAGCAATATATGTACCAAATTTCATATTCGTTGGCCATATGGTTTTTGAGATATAAATACCTATAAAACAACAATATTTATGGTTTTAAGGGTTGTTTCAACCCTTAAAAGCGAAATATTTCAAAATCCTTTCACAGTGCGCCTCTAGGGCCTATGATGAGCAATATGTGTACAAATTTCACATTCAATTCCTAGGAGGTATGGTTTGCGAGATACTTTGATGAGTGAGTGAGTCGGGGACATTTCAGCTTTATAAATAGCCTATAGATAGATTGGCCTTGAATTTGCTATAAAAATATACTGTTGCATACTAAGCCAACAGAAATGCAAGAATAAACAAACAAAAAAATAGCCTGAAGTTCTAACTTAGTCTTTAGTCACAGTATGTTTACCTGTATTCAACACTTAACAGTAGAATGTAAAACAAGCTCATCATCACACTACAAAAATATCAAGTGAGGGTCCTATAGTAAATTTACGCCGAAAATTGTAATAGTTTATTGTTTTTTAGTTTATTATGTTTAATTGAAAACACTAATGATGCCGACTTAATTTCAAGCAATTTTTGTCAACTGTTTTTCTGTAGGTCTACTTTTACCAAAGTATTTTTTTATTATAAATTTGGTCAACTTTACTGCTTTTTTAAACGTTTAATGAAATGTTTTGAATTATAAATTGTCGTATATTACCTTCTTTGGTCGAGCTATCTTCCCATCAAAATATTTGTTTTAACAAATTACTGATTCAAATTTTTTTGTCATGAAAAATATAAGTTAGTCTATTCCGTTTGGATCCTAGGTTAGTGCCAGCATTGTATTAGATAACTTTATTATTCACGATCTATGGTACCAGTAGCCTACCAGTTTAGTACCGATTTTTTTTCCGTTTTTTCCGTTATCTGCGCCCCTTTTTTCTCTTTAGCCTTATATGGCTGGGCACTGATTCATATCTTGCGCTTGCGGCCTGTTTCTTCCTTGGGATTAAACTCTTCAAATTTAAATTGAATTGTTTCCTTTCTTAAAGAATAGGCCTACGACTGACGTCCGCAATACACAAGACAACTATAAGCTTTTATACGCACAGTGTTACCAACTCCCAAAAATATTTATCCCTAAGCAAACGTCAAAAACCCCTAAAATCGCCACAATTACTAGGAAATCCCCCTAAAAAATTATATTCTGTAAAAAAATAATAAATTAACAATAATAAATACATTTTAATAATAAACTAAATAATATTCTGTAATATTTTTTAAATATTAGGCCTATTTATTTATAAATTATTTAATACCGTACTTCAAATACAATTTCGTTTTCTTCTGCTCTGACATTTTGAAATCATACATGATTACATTAAATAAACTTTTTAGTGGATGGATTAAAATGTTGTGCAAGATCCACCATTTCGATGCAACGTGAATCGGACCATCATCATACTTTGTAGCATTTCAATAGATAGTCTATTCCGCGCAACTTATTTTTGACAATACGCATCTTATTTTTGATTGAGATGCGCGTTCGACACTTGCGTTTGAAATTGCAATCGTTACAAATGCTAGTCCGAATTTAAATTAAACAAGTAAACTAGTAAGCAACAATCAACGTATTCGTTTTTCATATAACTCCGCATTCTTAGTAACGAGGAACTGTACTAGATGTCGCTAAGTCGCTAGGAATTGGCTAGATTAAGTTATCCCAGAACCTATATTTTTACACCTTTATTTTTCTCAATAAAAAATGTAATATAAAAAGTTAAATTTAAAAATCCCTAAAAATACCCCTAAAAATATAAAGCCCCTAAAAAATCCCATCCCACTTATTTACCCCCTAAATTTGGGGGGAAAACCCCTAAGTTGGGAACACTGTATACGCATCAAAAGTCCACTTGGGATCTTGGGAATGAAATAGACCTACACTTTATGATCTATGGCCAGACTGAACTGAGCGCTGGCGATGACGTCACGTTTAACCTAGCCTTCCGCCACACACAGCTGCTATGCATCGCGCTTGATCAAAAAAAAAATAATAAACGGTACCAGGAACTGGCACATACTTTCTCACAAACATATAAATTATAAACAGATTCACTGTGACTTCATAATAATTGTAGGAGAGGTGATAATAAAGTAGGAGATTAACTAATAAATATTATTATTATTAGCTAGAGAGAAAACTATTCGATTGATTTCGAACAAATTTGCACCAAACACGTTCATTAGGCCTGCATAGACGCACGAAAAAATGTTTTGAAATTTTTTGAAAAACAACCCCCTTTTCGGCCAAAAATCAGTTATTGTTATTATTAGCTAAACGAGAATTTTTAGAAAGATACGGGTTTTTGCACATGGTAGGGTACATTAAGGGCTACAAATAAGCCACATTATATTAAAATCGTTAGAGCCGTTTTTTAATAAAAAAATAATAACTAATTTTTTTAGGGGTTTTGGCCAAAAAAGGGGTTGTTTTTCAAAAATTTTCAAAACCTTTTTACGTGCATCTATACAGGCTTAATTGACATGTCCGGTGCAAATTTGTTGTTGTTTGAAATCGATGGAATAGTTTTCTCTCTAGCTTTGTATACATACAGACAGACATTTTTTAAAAACCACTTTTTTGGACTCAGGGGGTCCCAAAACGGATATTTCCATAAAAATCTCAACATCAATTTTTTTGCGATCATTATACTTTATACTTTCTCTATACTATAGTATAGTGAGAAAGTAAAAAGGAAGAAAAAAATTCATCTGAAAGCATTGAAGAAACAACACTATAAGAAGCGAAACCTAATGGGCTATAAGCGGACGCTTGCAAGCCACTCGGAGCGCCACTAGTCTTTTGCTGCTCCTTGAAACGAAACTGACATTATAGGCAGAGTCTAAATTTCGCCGCACCACCAGACCGCGAATATATCTGCCTCTTGCACTGTCTCCTGTCTGGCACAAACTGCTTTGACCTCCTTTCAACATCCCCAACGAAGAGAATAATTTAGTTTTCATTTTGGAGGGAGCAAGCACATGTTTCAATATTTGGCGCATGTTGCAACTATATTATACAGTACTGTTGAACAATGATTTATTATTGATAATGTTTTTAATAACCAAATTATAAAATGTGGCATAAATTTAATACTTTTTTTAATGAATTAAAAACAATTTTAAGTAGTAAATGATTTTTTTGTAACTTACAATGATTTTTTTGTAACTTAACGTATAAATGTTATGTCAAATAAAAATGTATGTATAAAAATTATCTTAAATCTCCAATTAACATTATTTGAACATGGGTTTTTCCTGAATTTGATTTGATAATCTATTACTGTAAAATATTGTAAAGTCTTCTAAGTTTGTTTTGTTGAAAAAATATCCCATACAAGGTAAATGTAAAATATGCGTGCAACAGTAATTAACAAATAGTTAAACCATTAAACATTTCCGTATCCTATTTGCAATTATACAAAACGTAGAGGGGTCGATAGTTATGGAACATCCTGTATAACCTAACATTTTGTTACAATAAATAATCACCATGAATATACACATACATACATTGGAAAACAACATACACACAAATATGATGTTACAAAGCTCTTAAGAAACCAAGCATACACAATTTACAATCACTAGTGGGGTTTGCATGAATTTGTTATTTTTGAGTCCCCAAACCCCTATTTTTGGGCGAGAGATGAAATGAGGAAATGATAAATTTTATATTTTTGGGAATGTTTGGGCTTCAAATTGGTACATTTGTCATGAGGTTAACTGGTGACGCCCAAACTAATGGATCTTACACAAATTTCTCCCATTTAAATAACATGGCGTAATTTTAAAATGTCAGTTGTTAAAATAAACTCAATTTATTAGATTTTTATATTTTGCTGTAAATCTGCAGTGTAAAACGAATAAAATTACACTTTTTTTACAAATTGGTAGAAAAGGGTCATTCTCCAAAAAGTGTAAAGTTCAGGGTACAAATATTTTTAATTTATAATAATTTTGAAAAAAATTTTTAAATACATAAATATACTTATTAGACTGTCCCTGATAATATTATGATACTTGTCAAACTTACAAAAAAAAAATTTTGATCAAGTTAAACATCTCATGTTAATTTATCGCCACTGTCCACAGAAGTGATGTCCACAGAAGTGACTACTTTTAAATCCAATAAGCCCAGCAACTACAACTTTGAGATTAGAAGTTTGATTCTTCTGCCAAGAAATATACACAATGAAATATAAATATAGTTATCCTTATTAAATTTTAGAGATAGTTCTTACCCAAAATTGTTTGGTAACAGAAGTGATGCAGTAAGAATGACAGCTTATTAATGATCAACAGTTGAAATAAAACTATTCTTTCAGAGAAAATAACTAAAAAACCACTCTATAATATAAATTACTATTTTCTATCCTAATTCTTAGACAAGGAACATACACCCTGCACTTTGTTGGAGTTTTTTATAACTAGTTAAAGAATGTCCACAGATGTGACTATAAAATGAAAGACACTTTTCAAATAAAAATAAAAAGATAATCTGAAGTTTATTTAAATTCATAAATGTTTATTTCATATAACTGTAGATGTTTTATTGCCAGTGTTAATTAAATGATGCTAAAAATAAACAAACTAAAAAGATCACAATTCAAATAATGTTTGAAAACATAGCCGGGGACTGTCCACAGAAGTGATTTGTCACCTTCTGTGGGCACAATTTCAGTTTAAAAAATATGTAAACTCTAAATTTTACCAGTATGAGTAAGTTTGTTAGTATTTAAACTTTATTTTATGTAGTTTTTTTTTTAAATATTTCTTTTATTATAATATAGAGACTGGGTGGGGACATCAACTGTACATTTTTTGGAGAATGACCCAAAAATACCGACGTAATAGGCTGATAATGTACTTCCCCAACGATAATTCAATAATTACAAAGCAAACACTTAAAAACGCATACGGTACACGTGAAGCACAAACCTAGAATAACGGTCGTTACACAATTAACATTGATAATTCAATAATTATGATAATTATACAATAATTCAATAATTTATATAACAGGAAATCTATAAGAGATATAGAAGGGTACTGTAAGTGGCGTAAATGTTCTAAATTTTTAGCTCTTTCGATTGAGCTATCAACCAACCTCGTCCTTTTTTATTTTTTCAAATAAATAAAAAAAAAAGAAAAATGCATAAAATTAGAATTTTTATAGCCTCGAATGTTACAAAAAAAATCATTGCTTGATGACATATCTAGAGATAAAAAATAAACACATTTTTTTTAAATCTTCACAATCGGTCCATTAGGAGAGGCTGGGCGATTGGAAATGGGTTTTCGACAAAAATCATTTAATAATATAGATTATTATTTGAAAATATACAATTATTTATAACAAAATACTACGAGATGCTCTTCTCTTTCAGTTATTGTTTTCTCACTTTAAAATAGGATTTACAAAACTTTTATAAATTAACGAAATGATTTACAAACGCAATAAAAACAAATACTAAAATATACTTTAATATGAAAACTAGTGAATAAAAACGTGAATCCAGAATAAATAAATAGAATAGCGTGATCGGACCAATGGAGCGTTTGTGGCCGGACCTTTTAGTTTCGAGCGCAATTTTATTGTCGTTAATCAACTACCTTAAAAACCAAG
>JAGFPH010001671.1:0-14445 GCA_018207615.1 Philaenus spumarius
GATAAAAGTTAAAATACACGGCACGACATAAGGTTTCCAGTCGAAAAAACGCTCAAAACTTTAAAAAAATATTTTATTTAAATACTGTATATATATTTCGGGAATTTTACCGAAATTAATAAAGTTTTTCTTAAAAAATTACATTGCAAACATCGGCTTTGGCAGGATACAATATTACCTGCTTCTATCTACAGATGTTTCAATCAGCGTTCCAGCTTCGTTTGGTTCCAGCGCTGTATTTTATGATAGTGAACGGGAGTATACCAGAAGCAGGAAGAAGACAAATCCACTTCCAGATGTTCCAGTAGTACGGACAGTACGGACGGTCCAGTCCACCAGTCCGTTACCCAGAGCTAAGCCGTTTTCAAAGATTTAACTCGAAATATCGTTCAAAAAGTGTCTGCTACATTAAAATCATAGTACCGGTATCTTAAAAAAGAAGAATAATGTGTTTGGTTTGTTTTCGTAGTTGTAATACTGTAACTAAGATTGATGATCGGTTAATCCTTCGATCGGCGAAATCTCCGCCTAGACATTTTTTAAGTCTGACTTAAGTAAAAAATTTTCGGGGTAAAATATTTTGGACATTGTTTGTTAAGTAACGGTATCTATGTTATTTGTATTCATATAGCCTAGGCTGTAGAGTTAGTTTATTACTGTAGTTATTATTGTGCCCAAGACGGTGACGTGGCTCAAGGACAACCACCAGCTGTAGTAAGGGTTTGTTTGGTACCGTGTCTATAAATAGAATCAGGGTATCTACCATAGCAAAACTGGAAAAGTAACAAAAAACTTAATTTCATAGATAGGTAACGAATTGTTGACATTTTCAGAATGAACGTTTCCCGCGATTACGTTTTTTTTTGAGTCGCTAAGAAATGCCTTTGTTTTAATTTTGATCAAATACGTTTTAACTCTGGTTATGTCATAACAACTAGAGAAAATTATTTTCATGCATGGTTTTCTTTCGCAGAAATTCGATGACTGACGTTAGTTTTAATCGTTAACCAATATTTTTACGATTAAGAGTTAAAAGTTAATCCATTTAAAACTAACGATTAATTTTAATCGTTAATCCCAAGTCTGCCTGCATTAGGCTAGTCTTGTTGACAGGTCCACGATAAGACGTTTACTACGACACCGTGTTTATGTGATGACTTTGTTTTGTTTTGACGACTTGAAAAAGGTTTTTCTGTGATCTGAAGATGGGCTCGTAGGTTTCCTGTAACTGCAGTAATCACCAAGTGATTTTAAGGGTTGAAAAAAAACCGATAAAGCAGGTATTGTACCTAATGTAATTAATTGTTAAAATTCTACAATCCGTGGGCTAATATGTTGAAATTGAGATCAATGTTGTCTTTAAGAAGGGACGCTGAGATGCCATCGCAGCCAGGTGCAGAGCTACCCCGCAAACTGTTTGTATATCGTGTTATGTTGTATCTAGTAACAGTACGCAAAGTGAAATCAGATAACGTCTCATAGTCTTCGTCCCTTATTATAGGTTCACCACCTGAGTCGATAGATAACGCTAAACTATATCTGATGCTGAAGAAGTACAAGTTAAATTCATTAGCAACTTGTTTATAATTATGTGTCTGTGTTTATGTCTGATTGGGAACCTTGCAAATATTGTTTTATTGGAAAACATTTCTTACTGCTACCCCTACCACTCAAATCGTTTATAATTTCCCAAAGACGTTTTGGATTATTTCTACAATGAATTAATTTGTCTCTATAAAAATTCCGTTTTAACTGTCCAACTTTCAATCAACTTTATAGTATGTTTTGCTTGAAGTTCAAGTCATTTTCAAGGTGTGGAAACCTACAGTTACCATGTCCATTTTATGTTCACTGTGGCAATAAGAACACTGCCACATTCATAGATCAATTTTTGAAAATAAGTTTACGAAATACAAATCAGTTATGATTTAAGTACGGTATTTAGAAATTATATTACTGATAAAATTCAATAAAAAATGTTAGCAATAATAAATTTTTCAAGTTTTGGAAAACTAGAAAATAGTGTAATATTTACCAAAACCAGTTAATTATTTTTTAGACTTCCGGCTTGCAATTTAACAACAATAAGGCTGTTAATATGCTTTTATTGGAATTATCTAATGGAGGATTACAGTTATGGAGTGGTTCAGATCAATTACATAAAGTGCTCGATTGGAAACCATCCCAGGATTGGCCTCCAATAAAACCAACATATTTTACTATGTGTTACGAGGCAGGCAGTGATTATGACTTAAAAGAAGCATTTCAACAAACGCAGGTAATAAATTTAAATTTGAAACAATCGCTTTAAGTATCAACTTTTTATAACAATAAAATAAAATTTCATTTTTATAAATTCTAATTACAAGTTAACTGATCAACAGATTCTGATGAAACTTTGTATGGTAATTATTAATAAAATCATATAAATCGGATACAAATTAAGCTGTAGTACAAATGGGTGAATTAACAATTCCAGTGATGTCTGTGTGGAGAGTTTGAAGGAGACGCTTACAACTATGTCCTTATCGTTTTCAGTTGTTACAATCCATAAAGCCCTAAAGGGTGGTAAAGTACTTAAAGAATTTATACACATTGTAAATATTTTCAGTATTGGAGAGAAACAGTTCAAATAGTAGTCCACTTATCAGTCCATGGTTCACAGCTGACTTAGATAATCTTTGCTTAGCAGTTGTAGCAAAAGGTTTTATCAGGTTCAATATCAAAGCAGAAAATACTGAAGGAAATAGATATAATCTGGATTTTGAAGAAGTAAATCTGTACAAGGTAAGTTATAACATAATTGAGTACACTGTGTAGAACCAGTCATCACTCAAACACTCATTCAATGTTCCTAGATAATAAATATATAGGCCTACAATTTAATATACATACCCTACACATATATAAAATTTAAGTTTAAGGAGACTATTTTTACTGAAAATACTAAAAAAACATCAACTTAATTAATTATAAAGCCAAACTGATCTTATATAGTAAAGGGTTTTAATTTAATTACAATACAGTAGTATGCTTGTAGTATTGTTGTGGTCGGTTGTGCTGGTTTCTAAAAAAGCCAGACTCAGAGGGCATAGTAACACAGTGTACATTTGTTTGTTTCTCTTTTGAATGTTTAAAGTGGTATAAGTGTTGTAAAATAAATGCAATTATTTAATAATTTTTGTTGCAAATTATTGCACTATATAGTAATGAACACAACTCAACACATAATAATTATTATATGTTATGCACACGTTATAGATTGTTATCATAGGAAATATGGGCTGTAAGAGTGCCTGGCAGATGGACCACAACAAGATTAATCATACCTTTTTGGAAATGTGGAAGTTCCAGATAATAAGAGATTTAGGAGACTAACCATTTTAACTGAGGCTAAACTGTCTGATGTTAAGTCAATGATGAAACATCCGCCTTCAGAAATCTTGAAAAGCCTATCAGCGCAATATGAGAGTTTGGGAGTGCTCAAAGTTTGATGAAGAACTTGAAATTTTGTTTATATTATGCTTGACATGATCATGAACTGAAGGAGCTGAACTAAGTATGCTTAGTGTAGGCCTACTGTACATAGTTTGGTAATTTGTTGACAACCATGGAATTTCAGAGCTTAGTTTATTTTAGTAGCTAGGTGAACAGGAAAACAGTAGAATTTGGTCATGTGAACACCCATACATGAAAAATCCTTTGCATTGTCAGAATATTGGAGTGCGGTGTACTGTATTACGTTGTCGAATAGAGGGCGCCATTTTCTTTTCAATTACAATAATCGGTGTGATGTACAGTTACCTCTTGAACACTATGAAAGTGACTGTTGGTTACAGCAGGACAGTGTCACTTGTCAGAGACCCAATAAAACCATGCACTTATTACTGAGTTGTTCATTAATTATTTGTATCATTATTTAGACTTAGTACAAGTTTTATTCATTATGACCTTACTTTTTTCAGAAAAACTGGGTAGTTTTACATCTTACTTCACCTTTACCAGAAGAGTTGAAAAGAAGTAGTACCGGTATCCGTTTAGTTTTAACACCAGCCTCAAATGATGTATTTACTATACAAAGAATTTCAAGTTGTAACGGTCAAGGTAAACTCATAATAACTTTTTTCTGAAACTGTTTCTAAATATTTTTTCAGTTTTAAATTTCATTTTGTTACCTACAGATATAAGTATACAATTAATTTAACTTTACCTTGATTTGAACTTTTGATGTCCACATGGAGTAAATAATTTGTGTTGTTTTTGTTGTGTTCTGTTACCTAAAGATGGATGAATGCAAAAAACAATGTCTGTTTACTGATTAAAGATTATGTCAAAGTTTCAAATAAATTCTAAAGTAAAGGTAAATAGTTAATAATTAATACCTACATTTTTGTTTAAATTTGTTTAATGTGTTTTAAATATTATGACATTGAGACATATTACTGGTAATTATTATTATACACTCTTGGAATCCTAACTTCAAAACTTCACAATCTTAATTCCCCCGTATGAAATATAGGTTCCTTTGGTTGGTAATATATAGGGAAAGTAGGAAAGATAGAAGGTTGTAATTTTTATAGAAAAGAGAAGGAACAATACAATAACATAGGTGCTGCTATCTGGTGGCGAATAAAGTAACTAGAACTTCAATAAAGTAACTCTATCATTTTAATGTTGTAAGCTCAATTAGTGAAACTCCTTGTTAAGGATTGGTGAAATAAAAGCAAAACACGGAACACTTGCTTGCCTGTCTGCCGAGTCAAATTTCTTTTGAAGGGATAAAAATATTTGCTGATATTTGACTTACATAAAAAGATATATGCTGACACGTATATATTCTAATATCGTACTCAAAACTCAACAAATATTTAACAATATATTATATTACTAGAATATAGTTTAATATTTTTTATTATATCCAGTCTAACTGTAAAAAAAGTTACCTTTAATTCACACAATTATTATTGCCACTTAAATGTAGTGTAATACTATAATTTGAGTTTATTCAGTTCATGGTATAACAGTGCTTTCTAATTAATAACAGAAAGCAGTACCATCTGCAAAGAAGGGGTATTGTACTAAGGAACATACCGGTAGTTAATAAATTACTATATTTTTTATTATAGGCTTACACAATATTTTACAAAATATGATAATACTTTGTTGAACTTAGTTTTGAATAAAAAACAATAAAGTAAGACTTTTACTAAAAAGTATTGAAAACTTAAGTTTTTTGTATTCCATTATATTTTACATTAATTTTAAAATTATTGTAAAAAGATATTGGTTAATAAATTTTTGAGAAAAAAAGAAAGAAGATTTTGTAATTTGATATTTTCTTTGTTTTAACAAATGATTAAATTTTTTGTTTGTAATAATAATTACAATCAGTTTAAACTATAATTTTTCAAAATATTTGTATTGGTTTTAATTGTTTTTTTTTTTTTAATCTGATTTAAATAGCAGTAGACCTATTACTATGATATATATTTATATGATTATGAATCTGATTAGATCCTCTGTATTCATTCATTAAAATTATAGAAGGAAGGGAAGTTGCTCTTTTGAACTTTGAAGAACTTGAAGCCATAGATCCTCTAAGAAATGAAGACATTATTTTTGATATATTCTGGAATAATGAATATAAAGGTAAGAAATCATACTATCTTGTAGGCTATATATATTTGTATAACATGTGTTTATTATGAGTTATAAACACTATTGTTTGGAAACATTACTTATAAAGTTTTTAAACGTGTTTTGAATGTGGCACTTTATGTATGTATGTATTATGTCCTCCTAATGGCCTAGTAATGCGTTATACTTGCATTTTAAATACGCTGCTAAATTGTTTTATGTTCATGTTTTGTGATTATACAGGGTGTATCAGGAAGAAACGGAAAGAATTGCAGGACGTGTTCTACTGGTGAAAATAATGAAAAAAGTTCATATAAACATAGGTTCGCAAACGCTTCGTTTTCCAGATATCCGCCATTTTGTTTTTTGTACAAAATAATTCATATCTAGAGAACGGTTTGACTGATTGAGTTCAAACTTGGCATGAAGTTTAACCTAACAGTGATATACCTCAAAAAAAAAAAATAAACGATTAAATCCAATCATGCGTTTCAAAATGGCGGCTGTTTGAAAATTTCAAACCTAAATTACTCCAAAACCGTAAATTTTAACGAAAAATGTCAAGACACCTTTTATGTAGCCCTTTTGATTCCCTATCGAATGGTGGTGTAACTTTCAAAACAATCGGATGAAGGATAACAGTTAAGTTATGTGTACTAATTGGTTTGTTCAACCCGGCATCCTATACCAACACAGTAAATACTACAATATTGTATGGACATTTGTTGTCATTACCTTTTAACTTAGCTATTATCCTTCATCCGATTATTTTGACAGTTACATCATCCGATAGGGAATCAAAAGGGCTACACAAAAGGTGTCTTGACATTTTTCGCTAAAATGTACGGGTTTGGAGTAATTTAGGTTTGAAATTTTCAAACAGCAGCCATTTTGAAACGCATGATTGGATTTAATCCTTTATTTTTTTTTTTTTTTAGGTATATCACTGTTAGGTTAAACTTCATGCCAAGTTTGAACTCAATCAGTCAAACCGTTCTCTAGATATGAATTATTTTGTACAAAAAACAAAATGGCGGATATCTGGAAAACGAAGCGTTTGCGGACCTATGTTTATATGAACTTTTTTCATTATTTTCACCAGTAGAAAACGTCTTGCAATTCTTTCCGTTTCTTCCTGATACACCCTGTAGATTCAAGATGGTGCCTCAAAAACTTACTCCAGATATGCATTATGTCCTCCTAATGGTCTAGTAATGTGTTATACTTGCATTTTAAATAAGCTGCTAAATTGTTTTATGTTCATGTTTTGTGAATATAGATTCAAGATGGTGCCTCAAAAAGTTACTCCAGATAGACTCTAATGTATCGGTAACCCTTACTTCTAACGGAGGCTGCAAAAATGGTTCAACCTTTGCATGTCCACCAGGTTTTGTCGGAGATAAATGTGAAACAGGTAATTAATTCTACAAGCAAATAAACTATAGACTTGAGTCTACTTATTTAGTTAAACTCTCTTAATTTGTTACAGTTCTTATACACAAATTTTAATTAAATTGAATTCACTAATTGTTATTTTTTAAATCATTGGCACAATATCAGTCAATGATGTGATCAAGAAGTAGGTAACGAGTATTTAGTGACCAAAAGCTTGACTTGGTTACATGGAGGAAGCATTTTAATAACAACTTTACTTGCTTGGTACCTATATGAGAAGTTCTATTTTACCTATGAAAGATTAACTAAATCAGTCCCTCTGTAAAATCTAAATTTATCCAAATTATTCTTCCCAAGAATTTTCTAAGTATAACTTCGAATTTAATTCACCTTTGTTTTTGTGAAAATAACAGTGAAATTCCTATTGATCAGGAAGTGTGACCAACCATTTTGTTTTTCAGCTTGTGGCCGCAACAGCTTTGGCTTGGATTGTGAAGGCATTTGCTCGATGTACACAGAGGAATGTAAAGGTATACGGCTCTGTACTCCAGCAATGGGTTGTCATTGTGCTCCAGGGTTCTATGGAGACAATTGCGAGGAAGGTAAGTAAAGTTATTCACAATGGTTTTTGTAGTCATTGTAGGTATTTTATACTTACTTTGCCTGGTAAAAAATTCCAGAAACTTATTTTACTATCACACTTCAAAGTACTATCCCTGAATAATCACACACTTCTACCAATGGTAATTTCACTACTAGAAACAAGTAGAAATCAGACATTTTTTTAAAATCCATTAGGAATTTTGATTTATTTACTTAGTTCTGTCAAATATTTGTTCCTTGAGATGGGACTTGACCCTGGGGAATAAACAAGTTAGCAGGACCCAAATCAGACAAGCTGCTTGATGAAGAACTATCATCAACACTTTTTCGCAGAAAACTTATAACAAGGGTTGAATGAGCATTGTTGTTGTGCAACATTCATCACTGCGTCAAAGTTCAGTTCTCTTCATTTAAAAACTTTCACACAATCCTCTCAAATCAACAAGATAATAAAAAGAATTGATTCTTTGACCTCATAGAAGCAATTCATGATGAACAACTCCATTGTTTAATTAAACATGACCTTGACTTATGTGCTTTCTTGGGTCTCGAAGAACTTTACTTTTCCATTGAGTTGACTAGGCTTTAATCTCCAGTCATAACTGTAAACTCATGTTCCATGACCTGTTATGATGTTCTTAAGAAATATGTTGACATTGTTTGAAATCTTAACAGTTTGTTATTTTTGATCCTCAGTATTTCCCAGTTTTTAGTTGCCATTTCTTGATACAAACCAAACTATATGGTGCACTCTTAAACCATGTCTTGGATAGTTGTACAATTATTAAACTCAACAAGTTCTTTAACTTTTAATTCATTTGACATCACCAAAACTTGGTGAACGTTAGCAGTTTGCATTGTACAGTTTCTGTAAACGATTTTCCCAATTTGTAATAAAGTTAATGATAAAACATATTAATAATAAAATACAATTCACTTTAGAAACAGAAAACAATAATAGAATAAATTTGTTGGACCTCACAGTAACTAGATTATCCAATACGTTTAAATTCAAAATTTACCGTAAACCTACCACAACAGACATTACCATTAATTCCAGTTCACATCATCCTACCAAACAAAAGTTAGCTGCCTATAATAGTATGGTGCATAGACTTTTGTCCGTTCCACTCAGTACAGAAGATTACCAATATGAACTTAACACCGTCAAATATATAGCCTCGGCAAACGGTTACAACACAATGATTGTAGACAATATTATAAAAAAGCATAAAAACAGAAATCCACTTCGGAAGAAAACTACTAAAAATAAATATATCCCAGCCAAATATGGTAGAGTACTCCCTAAAATATTGAATAATGTGTTTGGAAAACTGAATGTCACATTAGCCTATAAAGCAGAGAATAGTATTAAAAGAATATTGCAACCCAGAATAATGACAGCTCTCGAAGATAAGACCGGCATCTACAGGATTAATTGTAATGATTGTGAGCAATATTACATAGGACAAACGGGAAGACCTTTAATACAGCGATACAAGGAACACCTGCCAAAAAGGACACTCCACATAAAATCAAATTTTGCCCGTCATATAATGGTCAATGACCACACGTATTCGAGTTTTGATAAAAATGTTAAACCTTTAATTGTATGCAATAAAGGCACATACATGGACGCCGCTGAGGAATACGAAATATACAAGGCATTTAAATTAAAAGATGAACTATTAAATGACCAGCTGAACTTCAAATCCAATAGGCTTTATGATACTGCGATAAGCGTTGACAATAAGATTACTTGAATCAACAGTTCAGTAGTTGGTCAACCTTCCAACGGTGCGCACCGATTCCTCGCATCAATATATGTTTTTGTTAAATGACATGTGTGTTTGTGTTTGTGAAATGTTTTTAATGTAATATATGACGACCTGATCTTCAGAGAAGCCAGACGATGGAACATAGATTCCGAAACGCGTTGCCATAATATATAAAGGAAGTCACACGACGGAAATACGAAGGTAAATATAATAATTTTTACTTTAAGTAGTGACTTGGATACTGATACACAATGTTCAAAATAAAACATTGGTCTTCGATGGTGCAACTCATCACCCAAACATTCGCGGAACACACAAAAATTATTTTACAAAAACAAATTTTAGTTTCACAATGAGTTGGTTTACCAGCAATTGACAAACAGCTGATTACACATGAGGCTATGTTCATAACAGTGCTGCCAACTGCACAACGCCATGATGATAAATTGTCTCGTAATTCAAACAGCCCTGGAACATTTTGATCAGACCTCTACTGGTTTATTAGCCGAATTTTTGTTTGTAATGTATGTAAATCAAAATTACAAAGTTAACAAAATCTACACAAATATTGTTTTTACTCTCAAATAAATATAATTTAAACTGACCAATGATTCATTTATATATTATAACACACTTTAATTTAAATAAATTTACTATACATTCTTGCAATAAGATCCAATAGTGAAGCAGTTCAAAAGCTTCAGTGTGGACTTGTTGATAAAGTCTGCTCTCATGTTGGTCAGAAAATGGCCTGATTTCTTCAGCTACAGTAGAAAACCAAAGATCCCAATGAATATCCTGGTTCAAACATACCATAGAGCATTCATCATGTTCCATAATATATAATTTTGGGAATTCTAATATTTGTTTCTTAGATACAAATTTCTTGGTGAATAGAGCAATGTTTTTAAATCCTTTGTTAATATCAGTGAATGAATGTTTGTTTGCAGAATGTGAACTGGGTAAATATGGAAATGATTGTGACCAAACCTGTGGTCAGTGTGCTGAACCAAATAAATGTGATATTTACACAGGACATTGTGCCACCTGTGAACCAGGATACTTTCCTCCTTATTGTAAAGACAGTAAGTGATTTACGTTTAAAAATTACAATAGTAGGTATATAAATATTAAATAGTTATAGTTTTTATTGTAGCTTGGATTTCTTCTATTTATTAATTTAAATATTTATTTTATTTCTGTTTCTTGTAAAAATAATTTTACTATGATAAACTGACTTTATTGTGTAACACTGGCGTTTTTGTACCAATGTAGAAGTTTTTTTTATCAACCAATATAGTTAATGTTTTACTGCTAGATAATTATGTTCAAGCTCCCCTAGGTATTTCCTTGTTGTACAATGTTGTTTTGTTGGAGATAGGGAAGATGAAATTACAATTCAATCTTCAACCGATGGGGCTTCTATATCCTTTTATATTTTCTTCACTACTGTTGACTTTTTCATGATTTACCCTCACGTCTATGATTTAATAGTCTTACTTTTCAACTCTATGTTCAATTAAAAAAGTAATAATTTTATTAATGCATTTTAATAATGGAAATTTTAACGAGAGCAATATATATAAATAAACTAAAACAGATGATCCTGCTTACAACTTTATTAAAACTTTGGTATCACATAATATTTTTTGTTAAAACTAACTACAACAAAACCATGTTGATACAAAACCCAGTGCACTCTCTCTCAGACATATTTCTACCAATAAGTTTCTATTTGAACGAATGTTTCCTTCCTCAGCATATCCTGTGGTTAAGCATGCACCGAATGTATCAACACCTTCATTTGGTCAAGCTGAAGTAACTCCAATATTAAGTGAATACAATGGAAGAGGTGTTCCTACAACATATCAAATCCAATACAAGGTTTGTATAGCTGTTGAAATTATATTATACAATATTAGGTTACAATAGAAAAATAAAGTTGTTCCGCTTCAACAATTAGTGATAAATGCCTTTAAATTATTTTCACAATGATTCTGCAATTCTAGTACCATCTTACTTCCCTAAGGAATTTTTGGTAAACTCAGCAACGCTTTTATTTCTTGGCCTATTTTGACAATTGATATAGCAATACCAATCTAAAAGTATTCCTATGAGTATCAATCTTAAACAATCAAAAAGTATTCGTTAGAGAAGCACTCTAAAAGCATTCCTAAAAGTATCAATCTAAAAGTATTCCTTAGAGTATCAATCTAAAAGTATTCCTTAGAGTAGCAATCTGAAAGTATTCCTTAGAGTATCAATCTAAAAGTATTCCTTAGAGTATCAATCTAAAAGTATTTCTTAGAGTAGCTATCTGAAAGTATTCCTTAGAGTATCAATCTAAAAGTATTCCTTAGAGTATCAATCTAAGAGTATTCCTTAGAGTATCACTCTAAAAGTATTCCTTAGAGTATCAACCTAAAAGTATTCCTCAGAGTATCAATCTAAAAGTATTCCTTAGAGAATCAATCTAAATGTATTCCTTAGATTTTTTTTTTGGTTTTTAAAGGCGAAAAACCTAGGTGGTTATCATCGCCTGGATAACGAAGAGCATTCGTATAATGCTAACACACAGCATAAAAAATCACAGCTATCACACACAGGTATAAAATTAAACTTTTAATTTACACACACTACAGACACTACACGATTAAAAAACAACGATAACAACAATAATTACACAATAACAACTTGTCACAGGGCTGTAAAGGGCCCTGTTACATAACAATGAATAAAACTCTAACGAAAATAACAAGTAATAAATCTAAACTTGGTATTTAAATTTCGTAAGTAAATGTATATGTATATTGTTTTCAAATTTTTCCCATTACATTCAACCGATGGAGGAATGCTAACACCATATTAATGGTTTGGGAGTCATCACCCATCCTCTGAATACAATTTGGTAAACCATAGCTCTTCCGAACATATTTCAGCTTTTCACAATCTAAAAGTAAATGTTTAATTGAAAGGAGATTTAAGCAGTAAGGACAAAGCGGCGGATCCCCCCGACGCACCAGAAACCCGTGGGTTAACCCAGAGTGGCCAATGCGTAAGCGAGAAACCACCACTTCCTCTCGACGGCTTTGGCGGTTTGACGATATCCATGGCCGAACGGTATCTTTAATTTGGCAGAGTTTATTTCCTTGTACTGCTACCCACTCTTCTTCCCACTGTCTAAACAGGGCTTGTTTTAAAGAGGACATAAAGTTGGGCGACATTACTCTACTCACGCTAGACTGTAAGGAAGTGGCTTCCTTAGCAGCTAGGTCTGCTTTAGGGTTTCTATGTATACCGGCGTGACCCGGAACCCAGCAAAACGACACTCCCACGCCCCTTAGCCAAAGTCTGTGTATGGAGCACAGAATATCTTTGACCAAAGGGTTAGGAGAGTACATATCTTGAATGGACTCAAGTGCAATTCTTGAGTCTGAACATATAAGAAGGTGCATCGGTGTTGCTAGTACAATATTGAGTGCCTTGAGTATTGCAAAAAGTTCTGCTGTGTATACAGAAGAGGAAGATGGTAACCCATAGGTGAAGCTGTTTCCTGACAGAACAAATGCGCATCCGACTCCATTGTCCAGTTTAGAACCATCAGTGAATATAATATGACTTGATGGGTAGAGTTTACAAATAGATATAAATTCCTGACAGTAAACAACATCGGGTGTAGTTTGTTTTAGATATCTAGACAGTGAGAGATCAACATGAGGCTTTCTAATTAACCATGGAGGGACAAAACATGGTGTATTTTCATATATAGGAGGTAGTGCTACACCAAGATTATTGAGGATACGGATAGCTCTGATCCCATAGGGAGCAGTAGATTGTTTACGAAATTCGTACTGTGCAAATAATGGATTGTTAAAAATAATGTCATATGAAGGGTGTTAAGGTTTGGAGCACATATTACACATATATGACAATTGTAGCTGTTGTCTTCGTCGCGTGAGCGATGGCTCACCCGTTTCAACAAGCAGACTACTAATGGGACTAGAACGAAAAGCTCCAGATGCTAGACGGAGAGCAGTATTATGAACGGAATCAATCTTTTTAAGAACCGATAACCTAGCTGACGAATAGACTATGGACCCATAGTCAATTCGTGATCGACGAATAAGAGTTTGGTAAAAACGCAGCATGCAGGTTCTATCGGCCCCCCAATGAGAACCGCTTAAAACCCGTAACATATCTAAGATCTTGATGCAGCGTGATTTTAAATTTGTCACATGCGAGTTCCAAGAGAGTCTATGGTCGAATATAAGACCTAGAAATGTGACAGTGTTATCGGAGTGAAGTTGAGTTCCGTTTAGGTATAAAGTGGAACTAAAATGTTGTCTGCTACGAGTAAAAGCGATGCATCTAGTTTTAGAAGCGGAAAACTTAAATCCTGTCTGATTTGACCATGTTTGTAATTTATTGATCGTTAATTGCAATGTTCTTTCTTCGGTTGCCGTGTTTCTGGTTGCAACGTAAATGGCAAAATCATCAACAAAAAGAGAACAGTGGACAGGTAATCGGACATTAGCAGTGATGCTAATAATAGCAACTGCAAATAATGTGACGCTAAGTACGCTTGTATTCCTTAGAGTAGCAATCTAAAAGTATTCCTTAGAGTATCAATCTAAAAGTATTCCTTAGAGTAGCAATCTAAAAGTATTCCTTAGAGTATCGATCTAAAAGTATTCCTTAGAGTATCAATCTAAAAGTATTCCTTAGAGTATCAATCTAAAAGTATTCCTTAGAGTGTCAATCTAAAAGTATTCCTTAGAGTATCAATCTAAAAGTATTCCTTAGAGTAGCAAAGTAAAATTATTCCTTAGAGTAGCAATCTAAAAATATTCCTTAGAGTATCAATCTAAAAGTATTCCTTATGGTATCAATCTAAAAGTATTCCTTAGAGTATCAATCTAAAAGTATTCCTTAGAGTAGCAATCTAAAAGTATTCCTTAGAGTATCAATCTAAAAGTATTCCTTAGGGTATCAATCTAAAAGTATTCCTTAGAGTATCAATCTAAAAGTATTC
>JAGFPH010001671.1:15519-27874 GCA_018207615.1 Philaenus spumarius
TAACTTTAATCAGTTTAATGAGCTTTTTTTGACTGGAAACCTTATGTTGTGCCGTGTATTTGAACTTTAATCAGTTTAATGAGCATTTTTTTGACTGGAAACCTTATGTCGTGCCGTGTATTTTAACTTTTAACTTTAATCAGTTTAATGAGCGTTTTTTTGACTGGAAACCTTATGTCGTGCCGTGTATTTTAACTTTTAACTTTAATCAGTTTAATGAGCGTTTTTTTGACTGGAAACTTTAATCAGTTTAATGAGCGTTTTTTTTACTGGAAACCTCATGTCGTGCCGTGTATTTTAACTTTTAACTTTAATCAGTTTAATGAGCGTTTTTTTGACTGGAAACCTTATGTCGTGCCGTGTATTTTAACTTTTAACTTTAATCAGTTTAATGAGCGTATTTTTGACTGGAAACCTTATGTCGTGCCGTGTATTTTAACTTTTATTTTTAATCAGTTTAATGAGCGTTTTTTTGACTGGACTTTCAAGTCAGAACGGTATGAGTCATACAACACAACACGCCCCTTCTGTCTCAAGGTCATAGTCGAAACTTTGCTTATTGCTGCCACTCATCCCCGACTCCAAGCCGACACTTCAACATTACATACATCCTGTCCGGTGTGTATCCTGTTTAGTACACAGGGCAATTTGGAAGTTGTAAAGTGATTAATCTCGATTTTTTCAATAATATCTGTAGTAAAATCTCAAACTTAATGGACTTAAAAGCGTTGCATCAACAAATAAAATAAGATAATACGTGGCATTTCCTTATCAGCCAACAAGTTTAGCCGATAATAATGTCAAAATTAACTGACGACTCCATAGCAACCTGCAACTATAACTTATTTAAACGTACACAGTTATGGAGTTTCATTAACAAGCAAATTAGTTTGACAGAGCGGGGGGCTCGTTCTACTGCTGAGTGCCGCGAAAATTGTGCGCATTGCACTTTCACGGCTGATACTAGCAATATATAAACGTTAAGTAAGTCATGTGATACACAATTTTAAAGCTCTTAAAAGGGGCTAAAAGTTTTGTTTGAAACATTTCTGTGTAAAATGTAAGTGTAAATAGTTGGAAACCAAAAAGTAAAATTACGTAATTAAATATATACATTTTTATCAGCTTGTTTACAAATAACTACCAAATGGTAAAAGATACGATAAAAAGGGTTAGGACATTAATTGTAGAAAAAATTATAAGAAAGACAACGAAAAAAATTGACTCCAATACCTTTAATAGTTTTTGAGATAAAAGCGATTTACGAAACCCTTGCAATTTCTAACTTAGGGGGCGCTGGGGGAAAGCAAGGAGGTAGGTGTGGGGACTTTTGGCAATACACTTGTCTAAACTATAGTAATCGATGGGGAAAAAATTAGCTTTATACTATTTTTTTCCTCTATCGGGTATTTTACGACACAGGTTGACTGGACAAATGGTCAAAACCAAAATAACTCCAAACACCCAAACCCAAATAGACCCGGTCCACCAAAACCTACTCCTAATCAGAAGCCGAAAAACTAAATAAGGAGGTTCTGCCTAGAAAGACATTATATTTAGGAAACACAGGGCCGTGAATAAAATAACAATAAATATAAATAACGTCATGAAAAAGTTAAATAATAATAAAAAGGTAAAAATAATGTATTGCCATTGACTAGGATCGAACCTGAAACCAATGTATATTTAACCGAAAAAATGAAAATAGTAAACAGAAAGCGTTAGGTAGTATTCATTATATCATACGGGATGACTTGCTAAGTAATCAAGATACAGAAAAAGCCTATAGAAAAGATTCCGGCAAATTTCGCGGAAATTGAACTTAACCCGGCGGTACTAGAGATTGACATCGGTGCGGATATAAGTGTAGTACAATGAGATTACTTTGAGCATTTAAAAGGCAATGATGTAGACATTTTGGAACTCCTGTAACAAACGTTGAAATAGTTACCGCGTTAAAAGGACGGATACAAAAAATAAACAAGCAAGCTATGGTTAAAGTTAAATTGGGGGCAAAAACAATAGACATGAAGTTGTCAGTCGTAAAAGGTTTAAGGTCACGTGTGATAATGGGTTGTGACATATTATTCGAATTACAAGCCAGAATAAACATGGAAGACAAATATATTAAATTAAAAATTGATAAAGAAGTGCAAATACCGTTTATAGAAAAACAATCGGCCATTAGGAAAATAAAAGAAAAATTGTTTTAATATAAACTCAAGGTAGAAAAATAATATAAAAGATGTTAACGGAGTAGAAATAAATAAAAACAATTCAAGTAAAATTGATAAAGTATTAATAAAGAATGATTCAAATAAAGAAAATGTAGG
Organism: Philaenus spumarius; assembly: GCA_018207615.1. NCBI lineage: Eukaryota > Metazoa > Arthropoda > Insecta > Hemiptera > Aphrophoridae > Philaenus > Philaenus spumarius. The sequence goes on from JAGFPH010001671.1 coordinate 17,853, forward strand.
AGAAAGTAATAACATTTCTAAGGTAGTAGAAACTGAGTTACTTATGAAAGTGAGTACCGAGGATAGGATAGTGGTTGGAGACGCTGGTATTGAAAAAGGATGTAAAGGGACGCAGATGGGCACAATTGCTAAGGAGAAAAACGCGGGTAGGTTACAAACGGAAATACGGTTGAAGCAATTTGTATCTAAGGAAGTGCGACTTCAACGAGGGTTAAATATAAATAAAATAAATAAAAGAGTCATTACTGAAGGTTTCACAAAGGAAGCACAGGATACATTTTTGCGTCGAAATAATAATAAAAAGAAAAGAAGAAGCATATTAAAAAGTAATCCAATGATAAATTGTTGGCAAAACACTGTAACGTCAAAAACATCACTTTATGAGAGCGGCACTAACCACTGTAATTCAACAAGGTACAACATTGGACGTGACCCTGAACGGAGCGAAAGGAAACTTTTAATCGGAGCAGGAACACAAAATAATGTCTGCCACATAGTGCATGCGTACAGTATGGAAAATGCATCTTATAATCTTTTCTAGTTGCCTGTGCAAATTCTACCAAATTGTTTCAATATATGGCATATAATCATATCTACAGACTACCGTGCAGTTTTTGGTTTCTAATTGAGTAAGGATACCTGGAAACCTGAGTTTTATTTTATTTAAAAAAAGATTCATCGTGTTTTCCAATAACATTACTAGTATAGAGACTCTATCCAACTGAGCTGTCGATTTCTTTGACATCGTAATGAATTGGTGCGAGGTAGCTTGACGGAAACACGGACATTTCGACGGTACTCCATGATCATATTTTCATGAATTAGCAGGGTATTTTGTTAGTGTGTTGGGCCGTAAAATCCCTTTCCCGGCTTTTACATAGGCTTATTCTGCACGAGAGTCTACCCAATACTATATTAATTTGAACGTTTCACATTTTGGCTGTAATATGTGTGTGTGTGTGTGTGTATAGCTTTGTTTGTGTGAAACGTTGAGGCGATATCCCATAGGGGATGTGAACATTATTGATATTTGTGGCAAACATTCATAAATATTTTGATGAGAGCAAAGATAATTAAAACTAACAATAAAGTGCACGGAAAGTAAATTTAACTGACTTTAGTAGCGTAAAATAAGATCAAGTTCCACTCCTGTGGTCCTTAAATAAACGGCCACTATGATAAATATGGAAAATAAATTTGAAACTCCTCACCTTACTTCGTTAGGCCTGTAAACTATTTGTCTGAGATAAATAAAGGTTAAAAAAAAATTCCCGAAAATACATAGCAAACATATTATATAGTTTATTATTATTTTATTCTTTTTGAGTTTCATTATTTTTTTTATCCAAGTCACTTCATAAAATGAAATAAATACAGGAAATAACTATAAGTATATTACCTGCTTGTTAGTTCGTCGTGTGACTTCTTTGATTCGTTTTACTACGACGCGTTTCGAGACCGTAGTCCCATTATCAAGTAAATAATATATCACTCCCCCCCCATGTCTCAAAAAATGTCTGCTTACAACAGCTTCATCCACCGCCTTCTCCCTATACCACTAAATAAACAGGACTTCCATGATGAACTTAACACCATAAAGCATATAGTACAGCGAAACGGCTATCAAAGTTCAATGATCAACAAATTATTACGTAAACACATGAAAAGGACATCCATGCCACGTAAAAACAAGGAAATTAATAAATTTGTCTCGATCGAATATTCTAACATTGTCCCTATGATGCTAAAAAATACATTTAATAAACACAAAGTTAACATCACGTATCGAACAAATAACAATGTTCAAAAAATATTGCGTCATAAACGGTCGACACCAACAGAAAGGAAGTCAGGTATATACAGAATAAACTGTAACGATTGTGACTGCTTTTATATTGGACAGACAGGCAGAGCGCTTAAAGAACGCTTTAAAGAACACCTGCCGTACAATAACATGCGTAAAATGAAGTCAAATTACGCTCAACATTTAATAGACTATAACCACAGTCACATGAATTTCGACAATAACTTGACACCTCTTCATTATTGCGTAAAGGGGAGATTAATAAACGCCATAGATGAATTAGAAATTTATAAAGAATTCAGACATAACAAAGATAAGTTACTGAATGATCAGCTATCTTTTCAATCAAACGACCTATACGATACAGCCCTTGGTTATCAAGATAGGTCTGGTCAATGACCACCTTACAAATAGACTGCTTAGTTTAGTGTATCGTAGACGACGAGATGGAGTACACCAACCGACTTAATCCGTGTCGCACAAAAAATTATTATGTGTTGTGCATTTTTGTTTTTATTGTGTTTGTGTTTTAGTGTGTATATGACGACCTGAAAAGTAATATATTATTTACTTGATAATGAGACTACGGTCTCGAAACTCGTCGTAGTAAAACGAATCAAAGAAGTCACACGACGGACTAACAAGCAGGTAATATACTGATAGTTATTTCCTGTATTTATTTCATATAGTTTATGTTTATACAGCTACACAGACCCACGGAGAAAAAGAAGAGCGATGATTCGAAAGAAAGAAACAGAACCTTTGTTTAGTCAATAAAAATCCAATATAAAAACAACCTCAGAGGCAGGGTGTTTCAAAATAAGGAAATAATCAGGAGTTCCTGCAAACGTGAGTCAGAGCTTCGAGCCACATCCGTTAAAACAGGATGCAGTGTCTCATTGCAGCGTTGCCAGACCTCGGCCGCCAGATTTGCGCAGAAATTGCTAAAATGAATATCCACTTGTGAACCAAAGCGATGCTAGCACTCCAAGACATAACTTTTTGGAACTAAAAATATACACTAGGGTCCCATTTGACTGCCAATACAAATCAATTTTATTCGTCATTAATCATCATTATAAGACACCCCAAAACGTGTTCTGGGGACCATGATCGGTGTTCATTTGCTACTCCCGACCTTAGGTCTTACCATAAGGGCCACTGCAATAGCTCATTTTTCCAATAAAAATTCGCTAATAATAGGCTAATATTATACTAATAATTAAATGGATTAAATACTTCGACCTGAGAGATCCATTCTACTTCTGGTTCATAAAATGAAATGCGTCTAAGGAATGGAAACATTTTTTACAACTTTCATAACAGAAGCTAAAGTTGCTGATGACTGGGTGTATTGGTAATTTTTTTGTCTTATAATAATGAAATTATGAATTATGAATGATTGTTCTACATTTAATGAGGCTATTGATATTCTGAAGAGTGTTTTTGTTCCTAGGAAAAATACCCTCTTTGCAAGACACATACTCGCCAATCTTAAGCAACTAAATACTGTAATCCATTGATCAGTATTTGCAAGCATTAAAAACCCTAAGAAAAGAACGTGAATTTGCTGCCATTGTTACTAATACCTATCATGATGCGAGTCAGTCAGAGATGATTTTATAAGTGGATTAGCTTCTACTCATACTCGACAACGTTTATTATAAAACGGCACTCTAAGCTTGGAAAAGGTTGAGGAAATTTCTCGCTCTCTGAAGTCAGCGCTAAAACATTTAGTGGCTTACAATGCACAAATTGTCCGTCATTCACAATGTATACATGTATGGAAACTCCCTCACAGCTGTCCATTAATCAAGAAAGTAATGCAGTTTGATGAAACGATATCTATCACGGCTGATGTAGCATCTACTGTTGAATCAATGAAGACATTTTTTGCTTGGGAATCACTTTCAATTAATAACAGATCAAGAGGCATTGTCATTTATTTTCGACCTTAAACATCCTAGCAGAATAAAAAATTATAAAATCTTGCACTGGCGTTTGGAACTGTGACCTTACTCTTTTGATATTCTATATGTATTTTTCTTATGTACAGTACTTGACATAAATAACTGAAACTATCAGCCTTTTCCTTTTTCATGTGACAATTGTTTAAAAATATTTTTGTTGAGACAATATGCATGTTAACTATTGTAATGACATAAACGATGACAGTGACAAAAAGTAACCAATGTACACCCAACCTAGCATACATATTTACACATAAGACTTACTTGGAAACCAGTTATTTCTGTACATGAAGCATATAATGTAGCTCCATCGGTGTCTCTAAAATACATAGTTGTTCCTCCAACTGCACAGTACATTAATTTAGCATTATTGCCATCAATGCCTAACTTAATCCTGTAGAAACCAGGAAGTCTTCCGACTAGTTTTGTCTCTTGTGGAAGTATTAACACTTCAACATAGTAATTATGTTTAAAATAACCTTCCAACATAATGTATGTGAGCCGAGGAAATGGTTGAATCTCAGATAAGGTTCTTCTTAAAAAACTTTCTGAAAAACAGATAAATTTAACTTTTAATTATTAATTGTTAAGCATTAATTGTTTTTATGATTTTATATTAGTGTAAAAATAATAATCTTGTGTTTAAAACTAAATGTAGTTAAATTCAATTGAAATGTAATCTTAATAATAATAAATATATTACATAATTAAAATATATTCATTTTAACAATTACTACAAACAAATACTCTCTGTTACCTACTTCGTCTCACCTATTATTCACACTTCTTAGATTATGCACAACTAAAGTTCTATGCAATTTAAGGTCAATAAATAAACAAACATAATAATTAAACAATTCAAATAATTGCAGGAACCTTTCTTTTACTACTAACTTTGTGAGGTAAAATGGTTCTTAACACAATGAAATTATGTTCAGTTATTTTTTTTTTGTTATCATAAAAATTCAACATTTTCTAAATAAGATGATATATTTTTATGCTAAAGCAAAGTTTTTCATACAAATTTACAATATGTCCCCTTGCCATGTTGCGACCGAAGTTCGAACTATGAGCAAGATTTCTCTACAGCGTAATCATAATATTTAATTATATTGCTAAACGTCTTAAATTATGTAGACATCAAACATAATTCTACAAAATTTAATGGAACAAATTGTATGGAAAAAAAACAAACTATCCATTAAAAATAAATTTACCTAATCCAAGTTAAATATAAAAGAATTCATATTTCACAAAGGTCCCTTAACTGAACACTGTAAAATGACACGATTTCCATTTCGTTTACTTTCCAATACATGCAGCGGAACAACAGTCATTGTAATTGTAAATTTATTTCAAACAAAAACTTTTTTGATCTATCATGTATTGGGATACATGTAACAAAACAGCAAAATACTAAATATTTATTTTACAATAGACTTTAAACAATAACATATAAATACCAATGAAAAATGAAAACAATCAGTATAATTTCTAGACTTAATAACACCTGATCACATTCCAAATTATGAGCAAACACTGACGCAATTGTACTACCAGTTAAAGTTTTATATGGCAGTCTTCTTCAACTAGTTCAACAAGTGTTTCCAATCGCCAATGTTGTTACACCACCATTGTTTATATATATATATATTGTTTATATATATACACTTTTGTATCATTATTGCGTCCATGTTAAAGCACTTTACATTTAAAGTTGCGTCCGGGTGCAATGTCGCGTCCGTATAAGGACGCAATAGTACAACCCCATGTTAAACAATTGTGTCGTGAACCAGTGTGATATTTTAAAGAGTAAGCTTGTTCTATATTTCATAAGGTTGCTTAACAAAATATCAAATTATATTTTGTAATTTCTTTTCAGACCTAAAAACATGTTGCAAATATTTGTGTGGACTCAATAATGGTAGGAAGTTAGTAAATGATATACATTTCATAGTTCCTTGTTCTTTCGACAGAGTCACTGCAGTCGACCTTTGTATATTTTTCATGTATACAGAATGACTAAATTAGTGTCATATTGCGTCCAAAAATCTGGCAACACTGTAAAAAAATAAAATGTAGTTTTCTACATTGATTCTTTTATTCGTAACTTTTAGTTGTCATTTCCCATTCCATGATTTATTGAAACCAAATATTCGAAGGAGTTACGGCCCAAAAGTACCAATTGTTTGTACTGTTTATAAACTGTAAACAATAGCTCTTTATTTACATGTCATGACGTTTGAAAAAAGCGGAAATATTCGTTATATTGCTTGAATTTAATTTGCTTAGGGGCTACGCCCCAAATACAGATATTATTATTTAATGTTTATAAACTATAAACTGGTGATTTATTTACATTTGATGTGGTCTGCGTAAAGCATTAAACTTCATAGAAAAGTTAGGCTTACATGAATATGGACTACGCCCCAACTACATGTACTGTACAGTATAGTTATTTACTGTTTACAAACTGTTAAACTATATTATATTTGATGACGAGAGAGTAGAGCTATTGACTTCATGGTTTGGTACGGATCCATTATGCAAAGGGGCTACTGTTTATAAACTGTAAACCATTTTATAACTTTGTTTACACTAATTAACAATAACGTATAGCACTGACTTGATAGTATTGTTCGGATCTATATCGCAATTGGGCTATCCAAATACAGAAATTGGTATTTACTGCTAACAAAGTGTAAAAGTTGTCGGTCTATTTACATGATGTCTGAGTTTATCGCTAGTTTACTTGGTATTGTTCCATCTATTTTGCAATAGAGGCTACACCCAAATACAGAAATTTAGATTTTCTGTTTATAAATTGTAAACAACGTCAAATTATTTACCTATAGTGGATCCTGGGTATAGTAGCCGACATCGTGGTATGGTTTGCCATCTAAAGAGCCATGGGGCTGCCCCAAATACAGAAATTGTTATTTACTGTATATAAACTGTGAAAATTGTCACTAATTTTACATTTGATGACGTCTGAGTGTACAGGTAGTCTACATGGTATGGATAGGGTCTATTCTAGAATAGGGGCTACGTCCCAAATCCAGAAATTTATATTTTCTGTTTATAAATTGTAAATAACATCAATTTATTTACCTATGGTGGATCCTGCGTATAGCGGCCGACATCATGGTATGGTTCGGATCTACATGGCAATGGGGCTACGCCCCAAATACAGAAATTGTTATTTGCTGCTTAAGTGGAAAACTTGTCGCTCTATTTACATTTGATGACGTCTGAGTGTACAGGTAGTCTACATGGTATTGTTCGGGTCTATTCTAGAATAAGGGCTACGCCCCAAATCCAGAAATTTAGATTTTCTGGTTATAAATTGTAAAAAAACATAAATTTATTTACCTATGGTGGATCCTGCGTATAGCGGCCGACATCATGGTAGGGTTTGGATCTATATGGCAATGGGGCTACGCCCCAAATACAGAAATTGTTATTTACTGCATATAAACTGTGAAACTTGTCACTCAATTTACATTTGATGACGTCTGAGTGTACAGGTAGTCTACATGGTATGGTTTGGGTCTATTTTAGAATAGGGGCTACGACCAAAATCCGGAAATTTATATTTTCTGTTTATAAATTGTAAATAACATCAATTTATTTACCTATGGTGGATCCTGAGTATAGCGGCTGACATCATGGTATGGTTCGAATCTATATGGCAATTATGCTACGCCCCAAATACAGAAATTGTTATTTACTGTTTAAGTGGAAAAATTGTCGCTCTATTTACATTTGATGACGTCTGAGTGTATAGTTGCCTCAAAACGTAGAGAGACACCCCTCAGGTAGAACGGACCGTCCTAATCACCTATTAACAAACAATGCCTTTGTTAGAAGCGGTCAACCGGAGGACTGCCGGCATCGACTAATATTCCAAGAAATTCTGTGTTACACTATAATTTGCAAACAATTGATACATTAGGCTTACATTATCGAATGACGGCTCATTTTTTCGTCTTACTGAGACGAATAAAAAACAATTTGAATCACAGTTCTACGACGTACCGTTACCGAAATAATAGTTGTCGCTTAACTTATTTAAATATTACCGAGTGATACTGAAAAACTCAGTATCTATGAGTCATGTTGTTGGTATTTTGTTGGTAAATACCTGCCCTGTCTTCAACCATAGTTCAGTTTGTTTGTTGCTTTTCGCCCGTGTTGTAATGGTGAAAATCTGCATCTGGAGGAAGTTTTTAACAATCAACAATCCTGAATATTGTTCAGGTATCTGTCGCGCATGAGAACTATGCGGTGCGACATAGTTATTCTACCTCGCCTATCTAGTTTTTTAAATTTGAACCCAAGAGCTTTCAACATGCTTCTCAATGAAGTTACATAATAGCTGAATTCCGGATCTTTTACTTTCAAAATTTCTAAAATTGAACGAACTGTCGGTGATTCGGACTTAGAAAACTGTTCGTAAACTGTTCTTTGGATGATTTTCCATTGAAAGTCATCAATTCGCCTAAACCTTTTATTAACGACTGATTTTCTTTTTTTTTGGAGATGTTATTTCCTTAGATTTCACCCTTTGCACCATACTCCTTGCTACTCCTAGAACTTTTACAACATCAGCTACTTACAGGACTCTTAGAGCCTTTTTCCTCGGCGTAGCACACCATGGAAGGAATTGCTGCCCCTTAGTGAGCTGCTATATGCGGTTTCACCGATAAATCACTTTCAACGTTCAGTTGCACAGGGTTATCATTTACACTTTCGACAGGGCCGTTCGCTTGGTTACTATCACACCACGGACGCCACATCTCAACGATATTCACTTGGGAAAAGCAACAAACAAACTGGACTATGGTTAAGGCAGGCATTTACCAACAAAATACCAACAACATGACTCATAGATAACGGGCTTTTCAGTATCACTCGGCAATATTTAAATAAATTAAGCGACAACTATTATTTCGGTAACGGTACGTCGTAGAACTGTGATTCAAATTGTTTTTTATTTGTCTCAGTAAGACGAAAAAAATGAGCCGTCATTCGATAATGTAAGCCTAATGTATCAATTGTTTGCAAATTATAGTGTAACACAGAATTTCTTGGAATATTAGTCGATGCCGGCAGTCCCCCGGTTGACCGCTTCTAACAAAGGCATTGTTTGTTAATAGGTGATTAGGACGGTCCGTTCTACCTGAGGGGTGTCTCTCTACGTTTTGAGGCAACTATACAGGTAGTCTACATAGTATGGTTCGGGTCTATTCTAGAATAAGGGCTACGCCCCAAATCCAGAAATTTAGATTTTCTGGTTATAAATTGTAAAAAAACATAAATTTATTTACCTATGGTGGATCCTGCGTATAGCGGCCGACATCATGGTAGGGTTTGGATCTATATGGCAATGGGGCTAAGCCCCAAATACAGAAATTGTTATTTACTGCTTAAGTGGAAAACTTGTCACTCTATTTACATTTGATGACGTATGAATGTACAGGTAGTCTACATGGTATGGTTCGGGTCTATTCTAGAATAGGGGCTACGCCCAAAATCCGGAAATTTATATTTTCTGTTTATAAATTGTAAATATCATCAATTTATTTACCTATGGTGGATCCTGCGTATAGCGGCCGACATCATGGTAGGCATTGCATGATTATGGTCCGAGTCACAGATAATTAATACTAATTAATTTACCTTAAGTCCGTCTTGTGACTCCTTGTCGTTTAGTTTAAGACAACATGTTTCAGAGCCGTAACTCCATCATCTGGTCATCCCTCTGGTAAGTTCGTCGAACATTAAAAACATTAAAATTTTATAAACACACACATTTATACACGCACACTAACACACAAACACAGTTCGTCACACGAATAAATAATAAGCCGCATCTCAACGTCCGGTCAGTATAATGCAGTGCAGCCTACTGATCATTATCTCTGTATGTTTTATACAAATTATTGATAGCCGTAAGTTTGTTGTTAATACGTCATCTGGTTTTTTTTTATGTTTTATATATTTCAATCTCCTCTATAGCATTCATTATTCTTCCTTTTGTACACGTGTATAAGGCTTCTACTGTTGAGTTGAAGTCTCCCGGCTTATGATCCGATTCAATGAGGTGACGTGCATAATTTGACCTATTAATAACAGAGCTCTTGTTAGGGAGATGTTCTTTATAACGTTCCTTAAACTTTCTCCCTGTTTGACCGATATAATGTTTGTCACAATCTTGGCAATTAATTCTGTATACTCCGGACCTT
>JAGFPH010001671.1:27974-63320 GCA_018207615.1 Philaenus spumarius
CAATCTAAAAGTATTCCTTAGAATAGCAATCTAAAAGTATTCCTTAGAGTAGCAATCTAAAAGTATTCCTTAGAGTGTCAATCTAAAAGTATTCTTTAGAGTAACAATCTAAAAGTATTTCCTAAAGTAGCAATCTTAAAGTATTCCCAGAGTAGCAATCTAAAAGTATTCCTTAGAGTAGCAATATAAAAGCATTTCTAAGAGTAACAATCTAAAAGTATTACTAACAGTAGTGTTAGGGGTGGAAATATAACTTCAAGCCCAGGGTTCATAAATTAAGCTACACTAAGGTTCAAGGGTTATAATTACAAAAATCAACCAATCCGTAATGTTTACAACTATTATATTTATTATCAAGTGGTTCAGTGGTCTCCTTACAAAAACACCAACATAACTACAATGAATCATTAAACTCTATTATTCTCTACTCTCCTTGCAATCGATAAACAAATTACTATAATGAATACTTAATTCTTTTCACACTAATTAACTAACCTTTATTATTCTAACTAAATCAACTTGGCAATGCTACCCCAAGACGAAACACCCAAAGAAATAGCTATATTTGTGAAATGCTGGCTCGAATGAGCTGCTACTTTAATTTTAAATAAAAGAAACTTAAACACTTTTATGATTAATATCTGACAATCTGTTCACCTACCTATTTATCAAAGCTCTCTAACTTTAATAATTCTCGTAGCACAAAAATGATCGCTTACCGACCAGCTGCGTTTTCTCCGTTTCACTGGAAAACTAACTCTGTCTCACAGAGTCTCCGCCCAGCACACAAAAATACTGAACCTAGATCTAGGTAAGTATGACCCTTTTATAGTTTGTCAGATTATCAAATTGTTTCTTTGTAAGTGTGTCTTGTTCGAGTCAGTTATTTCATAACTTTCTGCACTATTACACAATGATGCTCCACTTTCTGTGTCTTCGCCTTGGGCTAGTAAATTCTAAACTATACTAAATTTTATTTTTTTTATATTTATTTCTTAAACCCACCCTCTAATCTTAACAGTAGCAATATAAAAGCATTCCTAAGCGTAACAATTTAAAAGTATTCCTAAGAGTAGCAATATAAAAACATTCCTAAGAGTAACAATCTAAAAGTATTCCTAAGAGAAGCAATCTAAAAGCATTCCATTAAAAGCATTTACTAAAAGAGTAAAGTTTTGCTGTATATACAGAAGAGGAAGATGGTAAGCTATTTCCTGACAGAACAAATGCGCATCCGACTCCATTGTCCAGTTTAGAACCATCAGTGAATTTAATATGACTTTATGGGTAAAGTTTGCATATGGATATAAATTCATGACGGTATACAACATCGGATATAGTTTGTTTTAGATACCTAGACAGTGATAGATCAACATGAGGCTTTCTAATTGACCATGAAGCGACAAAACATGGTGTATTTTCATATATAGGAGGTAGTGCTACACCCAGGTTATTGAGGGTACAAAATGGCCAAAAATAGAATATGACAATCAAAATACCTGGAAAATGGACAATTATAAACACATTACATATATCAGCAATTTATTTTGTGATAAGGAATTTCTACTAGAAGACGACCAAAAACAAATACAGTTTAAAACATTATGAGGAGTTACCAGCCACAAATTTATCATTCGTACCGCAGTGGGAGCAAAAAGTAAACGGATTTCAAGGATAATCATACTGGACGCACAGACCAAAAATCTAAATTTTATTTTACAAGCGATTTTAGTTCCAAATTTAATAAAACACATTATCATAGGAATGGATTTGATCAGTATACTAGAGACGGCGATAGACTTCAAAACTAATGAAATAAAAATGAGAATAAATAATGAAATAACAGATTTAAAGTTTGATGAAGTTACCAATGAAGGAATTACGTGCTTTATCAGCAACGACTACGATAAATTACATAAATGAGAACAATGATAACGACGACGATAAGGCAAAGCCATATGAAAATATATAACATATACATAAAATAAATAAAAACAAAATAAATATATATAATAATAATAATGAAGATGAAACAATTAAAGTAAATGAAATAATTGATGAAAACGATAATTTAAACTGTAAACAAAGGCAACAACTTAAAGATACTATCACAAGATTCAAGCAAATGTTTTCTGAGAAACCAGGTTTATGTAACCCCTACACACACAAACTATAAGTCAAAGAAGATAAAGTATTCAAAGGTAAGAGCTATCCAGTACCAGTATTACAACAAAGCGCAGTGGCACAGGAGATAGAAAGGATGATGAACCAAGGCATTATTGAGAGGTCCAACAGTAAATTTATTAACCCAATTATCCCAGTACAGAAGAAAACCGGAGAGCTACGTTTATGTTTAGATGCAAGGAGGGCTAACGAAATTATCGAAAAAATACTTCACTGTACATTTAATTTTATAAAGTACATTTCGAGAAATACACTTTCTAAAATTTAGTGAAGGGATAATTGAAACAGTTCAGTATTTACATTATAAATTATTAATAAACAAATCCCAACTTACACAAAACAGAACGCCAACGATCTATCCGCGGCAGTTGGCATCTCAATTTTAACATTATAGGTATAGGGATATCGTACAGTCCCATCAGAAGGAAATTAATAATAAGTACACAAAGGAGAACCGATAAAAGAAAGCACGGCCTATTGAAACTTTAATATGTTGACTATCTATCATAAAAAGCCGAAACATAAGCCAAAGCCGTTAAATAAATAAATAAAGAGATAAGTTGACATGCACGGTACCGGTGAAGGAAAATTCAATTACAACACAAATAAGACGTAAAAGTGAATTATACCAAAATATTGAGATATACTGTGGGATGCAGAATTAAATTATCTTTCGAATGGTAACCTCATAATTTTAATAAAGGTTCGATTAGTTAAATACGAAGCTTTCAAATTTTTTTTTTTTTTTTTTTTGGTGTTTAACGTCCTACTGTTTTGCACTTAAGGCTAATGAAGACGGGACCTACAGTTTTATGTGGAATCCGAACCACAGCCAACGATGTCTGTTAAGAAACCATTTAGAAAATTATTCGGGGTCAATGGGAATTGAACCCGAAACCTTTCCATTGATGGTTGCCATGACGATTGATAAAGCAATGACGCTTTAACAATCACGGCCACCGTGGCTCTACGAAGCTTTCAAAGGTGATGAATCCAGGGAAATTTACCAATTCAGTCTACAGACAAGGCCAAGCCACGCCTTCAGCACATTCCCTGATTGGTCGGCGCCATTACAGACCGCAATCTTCAAGAATACCTTATAGACAAACACTTTTTCCAAATTAATAATTCAGACACAAATAAAGAGTTTGTTTCTTGAAAATGAGTTTTAATTAAATATAACATGTAAATTAGGATATAAGTATCATATCATAAAATCATTTTCAATTACCAAATATTGTACCCATTTAAGCCTATGTAAATAATTGGTAATAATGATTTTGGTAATGAGATTAAATGTGAATCCCGATTTGTGAACAATGCTCTGAAAGGACGCTATATTCAGTTAAAAAGTGCACTCTCGACCTGGACAGATGTATACATTTTACGCTGGCTCTCTTCGCTAAATTTTGCTTCTAAACACCTCTAAATGTCTGGAAATCATTTCAAAAACGAAGATAACAGATATTGGGTGAGAGAAAACCATTATATATGAACATTTCTGAGTTATAAACTTTATTTACAAGCAAAATTCATAACCAAAATCTCATAGTGATAAAATTTGTGTACCGAACCATCAACATTAAGACACTTTTTCCGAACTTTCTTTTATTACAATCATCCTCATCAGTCAATGTTTTCATTAGATATAAGTGAAGGAATAATTAATTTTAAGAAATAGATCTAGTTTGTGATTAATCAATGTATAGTTGTGGATGGATCCGGCCGAAATTATCTAGCCCGAGATTAAATTAAATTCATGATATTGACAATACCCGAATAAAACAATCGTAACTTATTTCTTTAAAGAATTTAACTTTGTAATGATAGCGAGACCATTTCGTATAGAATTTCAATTGTAAATGTTATTATTCTATGACTGATAATCCCAGGCTAGCCAATACGAACATTCAGTGAAGGGATTATAGACAAATAATAAACTGTGAGGACAATTATATATAGGCCCTATACATAAAAAAAAGAAAAATGTTCTAAGTGTAAATTGTTAATCAGAATTATTTGAATAATTAAAGAGTTTCTAAGTGTTATTGTGTAAACAGATGTTGGTGTTTATTCTTTGATATATTTTTATTATTTTTTTTTTTTTTTTTTTGGTTTTTAAAGGCGAAAAACCTAAGTGGTTATCATCGCCTGGATAACAAAGAGCATTTGCATAATGCTCATACGATCGCACACAGCTAAAAAATTAAACTTTTAATTTACACACACTACAGACACTACACGATAAAATAACAACGATGATTACACAATAACAACTTGCCACAGGGCTGTAAAGGGCCCTGTTACATAACAATGAATAAAACTCTAATTAAAATAACAAGTAATAAAATAAATCGAAACATGGTATTTAAGTTTCGTAAGTAAATGTAAATTGTTTTTAAATTTTTCCCATTACTTTCAACCGATGGAGGAATGCTAACACCATATTAATGGTTTGGGAGTCATCACCCAACATCCTCCGAATGCAATTTGGTAGGCAAAACCTCTTACAAACATTTTTTAGCTTATCGCAATCTAAAAGGAGGTGTTTAATTGAGAGGAGATGTAAGCAGTAAGGGCAAAGGGGCGGATCCCCCCGACGCATCAGAAACCCGTGGGTTAACCCAGAGTGGCCAATGCGTAGACGAGAAACCACCACTTCCTCTCGACGGCTTTGGCGGTTTGAGGATATCCATGGCCGAACGGTATCTTTAATTTGACGGAGTTTATTTCCTTGTACTGCTACCCACTCTTCTTCCCCCTGGCCAAACAGGGCTTGTTTTAAAAAGGACATATAGTCGGACGACATTACTTTATTCACGATAGGCTGTAAGGAAGTGACTTCCTTAGCAGCTAGGTCTGCTATAGTATTTCCTTGTATACCGGCGTAATATTCTTTGTTATAAATTAACATAAAATGTTTAAGGTTATTTCCAGTAAAGACAGACCAATTTAGACACCATTAGGTCAAAATTAATTCTTTATATAAATTATTAAAGCATTCTTGATTAAATCAATATTAATTACCAAAAGGAGCTTAACAATATTAAGCCAGTTTACTATACCTAGAATATATCACCACTCGTTTATATCTTTCATAGTCTTTCTTAAAATTAGTGACATTGTCCAGTTTTATATTAATTAATTGTAAGCCTGTACTATTTTAACTTATGGTCTAAGCAAAATCATGTCGCTATTCAGAAAAATGTGAAGTTATTTTACAGTTAAACTTTGAAAAACTACACTACACTTGGGAGTACAGTATCGATTTAGATTTCGAATACTGGTGTGCGGTGATAAGTTTTTTTTTTTTAAGGCGAAGTAGCAATCATTAGTTTAACTTATTGTTGCTATCAAAGATATGTAAGTATTGGTAAGTAAACACCAATACTTGAAACATCAATACCCAATGTCTTTAACATCAGCGATAACAAAATAATTATAATAATATATTATAAAATAAATTTTAAATAAATCCATAATAAATGAATCTAAAGAAACAGGCAAGACTAGCTTTGTATTTCAACAGGAAGTTACAACAGATGTACCAGCTTAAATTACTTAAGACACAAATACACTGCTTTGCGTTATTCTGTGTGAATCAACGAGTGCAGACACGCGATAAATGCTGCCAAATCTGTAAAACTGAAAAGCCAATCAGAACAATATAAAATTCAAATAGACCAATCAAAAAAGAATTGAAGTGCGTGAAACTGTGTGGTGGGGAAATTTTAGAGAAGACACGAGGTCTGTCATCTAAAAACTGTCGACGAAGTAACATCAAGACCACAACTTTTAAAATGCCCGAGTCTAATATTTTCAACAAAAGTCATCTAACCATTAAATAATCAGAGAATTCAAATCATCATTTTAACTATAAAAATCATCATATTAATACATATAAAATCATCAAATAGTGAAAGTGCAGTGTTAAATTAAGATAAGTGAAAGGTCAATAAGTGGAGTTTATAAAATCATAAAAATAAAAGTGTAAAGTGTATGAGAGTGGGAGAGAACCAAAAATTATGTAAGTAGGTATAAAATTTTATTTGATTGTTAAGACAGATCTCGAGGGTTAAAGTTAAATAGCAAACGAAATCATATCCAGAGGATTTTATCATAAGTAACATTAAAATAAATTAAAAATAAAATAAATAATCATTTGTAATAAATAATTGTGTTGGGACGGGTTCATTAGGATTAATTGAAAAGAGGGTTCTAAAACACCTCATAAGTAATCGAGATCAGTCACCGAACTAACTTAATATCATTCAAATAAATCCATAAAAAAATATAATACATTTTGTAATATCAGATTTTATTATGTATTAGTAATTAGAAGAAATTTAAGATTCAATCATTAAAACTAAGATACATAGATTTAAAATTTAGGAGAGCGGGAAATTAAATTACTAGCACCGCCCTCCTTAGACGAATGTAAACTTTCACTTGATTACTTTCGAAAATATTAATTGAGTAAAAATTGATTGTATCACATTTACATGTATTTAACTATTTTGTGAAAAATAATCATTGTAGGAATTATTTTCAGAAATTTCAGAATATATTTAATAATTTTGTGAAAAGGTCTCTGTACTTATTTCTACCTAGTTCTTAGGAGTACGTCACATGCCAAGCTAAAATTTGATCCGTAATAAGGATCTGGTGGAGCCCCAAAACTTAAAAATATTACTATTCAAAATAACCTTAGGCAAAGTAAACTTTACAAACCGTACATAAAATTACAGTAACCTTATATGATAAAGTCGCCCAGATTCATAAGTCTTACAGATATATGAACAAGTTCACAGTTAGCAAACTTTGAAAACTACACTTGTAACATTTTCGAAGAACAGTGTTGAATGAGGTTTCCATGGCTGGTGTAAGATGATGAATTGTGAATTGGTGTGTTGGTAGTAATCATGGACCAGTTCTGCAGAGCTGGGGGGTGGCCAATAGATGAACTATCTGGTTAGATAAAATGCCCCTGCTATTGGAATAGATACTTCCCCAATGCTTTTGTGTCAAAGAGTTAGTATTGACTAGCTTGCAAGGCTTAATGTTATGAACGTAACACAATCTAAAAGTATTCCTAAGAGTAGCAATCTAAAGTTTTCAGTTTACACTGACTTTCTATTTAACCAAATTTGTTGCAGGAATCAAAACCAGATATAAACAACTGGATCATTCACGATACCTTTTACTTTACTGACATTTCAAAAGCAGGGAATAACCTAATTTCGAGTGATATTGTCAGCACTAATATTCATGGATTAAATCATGGGAAGTTCTACGAAGTCAGAATCATTCTTTTTGATGACAACTTAAATAATTATCAGGGCAAAAATGTTCCAACTACAAAATTTCTCTCTCTGTGTACAAGTAAGTAATTTTTAATTAAACATTTTTGTTGCCTACTTTACCTGCTATGTAGAATAATTGTATTTTATGCTATAATTAAGGTTTTGTGGATCACACTAAATAAATTTATTGATACAAGCAAATCATTACTACAGTGAAACTTCCAAATAACGGACACTGCTCGGACCGCGTAAAATGTTCGCTATTAGGAGAGATGTTTGTACTGTAGATGTACAATTAGCAGTTAATCTGCTGTGTAACAAAGCAAAAATTCATACTGTATATGGTCGATAATAAAAGTGAAATAAATATTGTAATTGTTTCATAAGGGCCTACTGTATTAGTGTTGTGTAAACAACAGGAATAATGGTTTATTCCCACAAAAATGCACAATAAAACACAAATTATTAAATTAAATAACAGTCATTATTTATTAATCATTTACACTAAAAAAGTCATTTATTTTTGTTTGCCTTGTACCATCTTTAGTTATAGTCTTTTCAACATGCTGTTGGAGTTCAAAAATTAAACGTATTCCTTCTGTATCCTGTTTTTTTAAGAAATAATTTTTAAGTTGTATCACCTCCTTTGTAACTTCCTTACTTGTTAGATTTGCAGTTTCAGCCTCTTGAACATCATCATCGTTTTCATCAATTGTTTCATTCTCAACAGAAGTTTCCGGGTTAAAATCTGCAACAAGAGTCCTGATGTCGGTTGACTGGTCTTCAGTACAAAGTGCATCGTCAATCAATTTGTATTCTTCAACGGATCCTCCAAATTGTTGAATTAAATTATCCAGCTCATAAACTTCAGTGTCAATATTGCTTTCACTGCTGTTATCGCTATTGACAAACCCCGATTTAATGAAACAGTTTTTAACCGTATTGGATTTCACCTCTTTTAAAGCCGAGCATATCCAAAAAACTGCATCTAAAACAACAATATTTTTGCACAGTTCATCAGCCGACGTAATGTCCTCCATTTTCGATAAAATATGTCTGAGAACTCTTTGTCTGTAATAAACTTTAAAACAGTTTATGATTCCTTGATCTAGAGGTTGGCAACAGGAAGTGGTATTCGGGGGAAGGAACACTAATTTCACGTTAGTTAATTTTATGTCGGGGTGCGATGTCGCATTATCTAGAAATAAAATAACATTCCTATTCTGCCGTCCTATTTTACGATCAAACGCCGTTAGCCATTCAGTCATTATATCCCTTGTCATCCATGCTCGTTTGTTTGAGTACCATTCTATACCCAAGCGATCCAAATCAATTCTTTTAAAACATCTAGGCTTTGCAGCTTTTCCTATGATTAATGGTTTTTCAAAATCACCTACCATGTTTGTACAAAGCAAGTCTTGTAACGTGCTGGCGGCTCACTGTACAATCAGGTCCCTGTTCGGGCGCCATTTTGTAACGTGCTGTCCGCTCACTGTTACAATCAGGTCCCTGTTCGGGCGCCATTTTGTAACGTGCTGTCTGCTTGCCAGCCGTTTACAAACAAATTTATTAATAAAAAATAAATTAAATTTTGACAAGTTTTTTTCTAAGTGACTTTAATAAAAAAAAAATAACCTTTTGCTGCGTAACAATTACTTGTAATATCGTACTTTCAATTTATATACTTTACTTTATTAATATATTTACCAATTCAAAAACTATAAAATACTACTCCCTTAACCATAACAAAAACAATCAAACATAACCCCAAAATTGAAAGCAGGTTATGTTATAGTCAAATCTGTGATCATCACAGTTGACTACCAAATCTCTGTTACGCATATCTTCTTAAACATCTGTGCGCTCGGTTGTCAACTACTGGGCCCGTGACTCTAAGATGACGAGATCTGTGTTCTTTTCACAGATCCCACCTCCCAGACTCACAGACTGCGGGAAACAAACCGACGCCATTTTATCTCACTTAAGCTACACTGATTCTAATTTTCAAACAAAGGTTCAATTTACCATGAAGTACTTCTAGGAAGGAAAGGTCTCAAATTAAGAAAGCATAGTAGTTGGCATTAAACTTTTAATGCCACATTTTAAGATTTAAGCATACAAAAATATTAGAAAAAAGTATTGGCAAATCATGGTTCATATCTAACAACTTCAAACACTCACGCATGCACTCTAATTATCAACCTTTTAAATTTAAACATAGAACAATATTACTTATTAAATTCTTTAAATGCAGACTTATTTATAATTAAATTTATTACTTACGTACATTTTCTGTTTTATAGTGCACTTTTGTTAAAAGAAACTTACGATATTTATAAAATGACTTTAAAATTAAATTACCCCTTAACTAAAATTTTCCCTCTTTCATGTCTGTTCGTAGCCCTCTAGCCTCGTCGTATTAAATTCACTTAACACTTGTAGAAACGTTTAAATAAGAAACATGTTTCAAACCGTATTCATATTCAAGAGTCCGCCATAGTTCATTTTGAACCGACGCTACCAACGAAATTTTCAAAGTTAGTTTTCTTAACTCCGTTACGTACGATTTACGCCGTTTTACATTCTACGTGCACAGCACTGTCTCTAATAGTCGTAGCACATACTTTAACGGTATTTATACCTCAAATACCGCTAAAAACCACATTTGTGAATACATTTCACCACGGACTTACAACAGGTCTTCACTGTATCAGCTCTCAGGAACAAGTCACGCTTATTCTTACATCCGGCAAGTCCAATAGCGTGGCAATGACGTAATATCACGTGATGCTTCTCCAGGGGACCGCAAATATGTCTCCCTTTGCTTAGTTATGTATATTACCAACATATCAAACCAAAATTCTGTCCTTGTTTATTACAACTGCCCCCTAGACCAAGTTACTCATACTACCAACATCACAAATCAAATTTCTGTTCCTTCAATGTTTATTAACTGTAGGCTAGAAACCAAGTGAATCAATCTTCTTCAAATTACTTTAACACTGTACGATGTTTTGTATTTTAGACCTTGCTAATTTTATGTAAGTTTCTTATTTTAAAATTGAAATTAGATATTAAGTAAACTTTTATTTTGTATTGTTAAAAACGTCTGCATTTCCCCTTTGAATTTCTATGTTTATTATTTATTTATAAAATACTAAATTTTTTAAAATAGGCTAAAATGTCCAAAATTTACATAGCAACTCCCTTTACGTTATACCCCTGTTTAATTAATTAAAATCCCTGAAACTCACATATATTACAGTCTTCCCTTTGAAATTTTACCCCCCGTACATTTTTCACCTTTTAATCTCATTGTTTTACTAGGTAAAGCACGAAAAAATAGTCCAGTCTCATCACAATTGAAAATGTTTTTTTCTTCGACACCCTCGCACATCACTGATAATTTTTTTTCCATTCTTGAACTACAGTTCCATCCACTGATCCCGCTTCCCCACACACATTTCTGAATGTAACACTGTGCCTAGAACGGAATTTGTCAAGCCATCCAACCGATGCTTTAAAATCACTAACTCCTAATTCTTGAGCTACCTCTAAAGCTTTTTCCCTAATTAATGTACCAGAGATTGGAATGTTATTGGATCGAGCTCTGCAAAACCATTCGTATGTTAAATTGTCTATCGCAAGGCCTTCTGTTTTCGGAAACGCTCGTTTACTTAATGAATTTTTGTTTTCCGACCACGATTTTAGAATTGCCTATTTATTTTTCAAAATGTCACTAACTTGAGTCTTTCCAACTTGAAAAGTTGCCGCTACATCACGCACACTATTTTTTTCATATTTACGCACAACTTCAACTTTTTTGCTGTAAGTTAAACGCTTTCGTTTCAGAGACATCGCAATACACACTGTTCTCACAGTAACTTTATTCAAACTGAATTGTAAAAGGTTTTAACAACCACTGTTATTAAATGGCGCAAAGAAAAGAAACCTAGTCTTCAATAAGTCAAATTCCTGGTAAACAGGACGTCAACTTCCTGGTAAATAATGAACAAACATTGCATTGAATGTTTCGAGACATCTACAATTCTTAGAAAAGGGCAACATTTTATACTCCGCTGTCCGTAATTCGGAAGTTTCAACTAACCTATTGACTACCAATTTCGTGTCCGTGTCCGTTTTTGAGAATGTCCGTTATTTAGAAACACTACAAAGGCCATAAAAGCCTGAGCTCGGTCGGGGAATATAAAAATGTCCGATATTAAGAAGTGTCCGCTAATTAGAAGTGTCCGATAAGGGAAGTTTCACTGTATATGCATTCATACTCCTCATTGGAAATTGTAACAAAAATATATTCTGAACAAAAATGTAACAAAACTGAAAATAACGGTTGATTTCAAAGTATTTTTCACAATTATCAAATTAGGTTAAGCATTATATGTGATAAGCTGCAAGATTAACCAAATCAGACAATGATTACAGGTAGTAAATTATTAAGTAAAATGGTGTTAAACTATTAAAAATAAAATAGTATGCTTTTAATAAAATACAATTATTTTCTTCTTGTAAAACAAATGGTTACTATATTTTAATATTTTAATCTTACCAAATTAGTGGTTGTATTATCAGTTTAAAGATGAATTTATTTTCAGCCATTATTTATACAATTATTACAATACATCCCTAAAGTTTTAACTAAGGTTGCAACTGTATATCAGCCTAATATAAATTATTTGCTTGCTTAAAAATACTTTTCTATAGTTCCAGATGAAGTGGATTACCATATTATTTCAACAATCAACACTACTTCCATGACTATTAGTTGGGATGTAAGTATGCTATTGATTGAGCGCCTTGCAGTTTAATATATCTTATGACTCTGAAGAGGATGCTGTTCTTGGATTAATATGAATGACAAATAACGTAAAACTCTACATATCTGTTTAGGTTATATTTCATAGATATTTAAAGACAATTGCTACCAATTTCAACAGTTTATGTTTAACAAAAACAAAATGGTGGAACTGCAAATAAACTTGTTATTTCTAAAATCAAATGTTAGACTTACCGTCTTCAATATTCCATTTGTTAGTCGTTTAGAACGACGGCCATTTCGGTTATTCAACCATTTTCGGTAAGTCTAACATTTGATTTTATCAATTCACAATATTCGGAATGGCGAAAACCAATAATAATTGTTATTTCTTTTATTTTTAATCAATAGTTTTCACTACTAACTAATTCAGTTTTCACTTGATTAAATAAATGTGCATTTTCAGCCAGCTGTTGTTTTATAAGTACAAAACAATCATATCATTTTGTTAAATTGTGTTTCAGTCTGAGTTTGGGTTTGATAAATTATTAAATTGAACTAAAATTTTAATGTAATGAAAGCAATTTTACATCAAGGTCTTTTCAACCTTTGGACAAGTAGTACCAGCAACTCCATGGGCTCCAAGATAGCCAAACTGTGTGCAATTTTTTTTTTTTTTTATGTGGTATGTAATACAAAAGGTTTATTCTCACATTATAGCAAGAGATGAGGCTGTTTGAAGAGGAACTATTGTCAATACTTTGGCAATTTTTCAAAAAAGATAATGACTGTTTTTTGTTTTGTTGAATTCAGTGCATATCTATTCTTGGACATCAGTTTGAATAAAACATACACATTTTCTTGTTAACTACAAATTAAATAACTTGCATTTATTGAAAAAATAAAGTAATAAAAAACATTTTTTTTTTGTTGTTGTTGTAATTTTGCCATTTTGTGTTAAACATTTTACAGTTGCTATTTTGAGTAATCTTTTTTAGATAACTATTGTAACAGTTATAAGTTTGTGGGATTGCCATATTATATCCACCTTATCAATCCAAAAATAGGAACCTCTTCATAGTTCCAGCTTTTATATAACTTGTTATTTGTGACAGTACAAGAATACTAGTGAGTATTGGTGCCAAGTACAACATTATCAAGTATCCAGGAAGGAAGATTGGAAGTGGATTACAGAAAATACAACAGACGCTTCATTTACTCTAACAGATCTATTTTCTGGAGGAGTAATTAAGTTCAGAATCAGAGCTTTAACTTCAGGAGGCTTTGCTCCTTACTCAAAACATACTAGTGTCGCAACTACAATTAAAGGTGAGTTTTAAAGTTCTATATATTTGGAGTTATGCTAATTGTTCATATCTTACATCAAGTAGAAGAGCTAAAAAGGCAACCAAAGAATAAAAAGTTGCAACAATTTTATTTTCTAGAACTCTATAAACCACGACTCGATCAAACAAACTAAACAGGGATGTTAAAGAAATCATTTTGACCACAATAATTTATCACATTTATGTAGGCTTTTAAAAAATTGGAAAAAATATTTATCTGGGCTCTCCAAGTTTAGTTATAAACAAAATAAAAAGTTTATTGTATGACTTTGTTTATTTTAAGAAATTCGAATTAATGTGGAGTACAACAGGCCTGTTTACAAAACAATTTCAAGCAATTATAAAAGCAAACTGTCTAAATATTATCAGCAGGTTTCGGTTAGCTCTTTTCTCTGCATTCATGACAATTTAACAGCCTTCAGACACCCTCCCTATTATATGTTGCTCGCTTTAAATTTCTTTGATTTACCCGATCTATCCTTGTTTAAGATCCAATGTTTTTTAAGGTCTTTTTGAAAATTATGGATTGAGATATATGTCTATAAGTTATTTCACTTATTCCACTCACCAAGTCATTCTATATTGAAGCTACAATCAACTGATTTAGGTCATTGATTTTCCCATGGGTAAATGTATTCAAATAATATTGTATTGAATAAAGCTGCCAAGTGTAGTCTGAACTTAAATTAAATTCATAATAATTAACATATTAAATTTATTATTTTTTTAATATTTAAGGAAGGTAATAAATCCACACCTCCCCCTTTGCCCTTTGGCTTTCCACCAATCAGGTTGAGTTCACAATCTCAAAAAAACAAAGGTACCCAACCAGGAATTCCATCAAACATCCTCCTCATCAGGACACTCAAAAACTAAGAATTTGCCTATTTGTCTAAATGTGTATTGATGTGAACATATCAACCTGGTTCTTTTTCAGTTGACCAAGTCCTTCCTCATTTGTTGCTTTTTTTTTAAGTTCTGAACTTAACCCTTTGAGGAGTAATCACGTCATATGACAAACTAGGAACAATGAGAAATAAACACTTAGACAAATTTAGTTATTGATTTATTATAAAAATTCAGTTATAAAATACAAGCAGCTCATAAACAAAGAAGTCGAGAATGTGAGAAACCCGCGGGACAGAAGAAAAAAGCAAACAAAGCGACGTGGCAGTGTTGTGTACACAATGTCATGCCTGCGGATTCTATCGGAATAAAGTAGCAACTATTACTACAAATACAATTTTACAGTAAATATGTATACTCTAGTGGTGAAATAACGAATGGTTTGAGTCGTAATAGAAATTAGTTTACATGGCAACCAGGAACGTCATATGACGTGATTACTCTTTAACCCTCGCCGTGGCAGACTGCCCAAAGTGACGTTCTCTCAGGCGCAAGATGAAGCCATTTCGAGCCTATGCGAGAATTTGCATAAATTTGCATATTCGGTTATTTAATACACTTAAAATCATCCAATCATAATAAAACTATAACCGTTGGAAAGGAAATCAATTAAAACTCAATTAAACTTTAATTTTTGCATTTAAAACTTTTTTGTGTAATCATCATTTTAAAATATGCAAATCGGGTTACAGCTGTTTCAATGCGTGAATTTGCATACAATTGTACTGTTATTTCCCACTTCTTCAACGGGCAAACCCACCTACAGAAGTATTTCTATCGAGATTATAAAGCTACGATTGGATTCGTCAAGATTTTATCTTTCTAATTCTAACAGTGCCTTCCAATCAGATGTCACTATTTTATACAATTTGTGACGAAGATTTCTGTAAACCCTTGCCATTGGACAGTTTTCAACCAATGAAACAGCCCATTTGTCAACCGATATTGAATAGGCATTGTCATATGTTTTGACAAATTTCTTTTCACCATTTTGTAGAGAATAGTTTGATCTTTCCAACAGTGGGAAGTAAACTAGAAATAACCAGTTTTTTGTTCGTCTAGACAGCAGTGGAAAGTACATAATTAGGACAGTCTGGTGAGACCGTCTAGCGCATGGGTTCCCACGTAATTCATATGACCCTTCCTGCGACCGGGGAAGTTTCATTACATTGATGTCATTTTGTTATTCAAATAAAGAAAACTCAAACACTTTTGTGAACTAAGGAAAGACAAGTATACCGTTCTTTTCTTTGATTTATCCTCTACACTTTGTTTTAATGTATTTCATTTTTGGACAAAGCATATTATAATATTAGTAAATTACGTTTCAAACTAGGCATAGTTTTGTTAGCAGTTGTGTATTTGAAACATAAAAACTGTTTTTTTTTTTCAAAATAAGAAATTTGAAATTGATAAATGTTTTTATACAGTTCTATTTAGAACTAAATTATGAAACTTTTTTACTCTTACGAAAAAATTACAAAAAATGTTTACTACTTGTTATGTAAACCAAAAGTTTAACTTTTTCCTTTCGTTATTGAAAATGTTTTGTTTCTTTTAAGCTAATAACTTTTACAATTTTACATCAATAAATTTTTTAATTGCATATATGAATTCTTTGAACCTTTCTCTACAAAAAAGGTACAGAACACTTTTGGATTGGGATAGAATTACTATTTTTGGCGAATTTTTTAATATATGCTTGCAAAACACTAAAAACCGGCTCGCCAATTTGAGCTATAACCATGGCAGGTCTAGAGTTAAGCATAAAATAAGCCACCCCTTATTTAAACATTTCTCTTAGTGGCAACTACATTGCTGACACTAATTATTACAAACAATATAAAAGTGGCTTGGTAATGTACGTTGCAGTACGGAATATAAGAGGTAGAGGAGAAGGGGCGAGATAGGCAATACAGTAGCATTCTTTACAATTCTTTAATCATACCTCTTGCTTGTACGACCTATACAGATTAAGCGAAAAAAAAGAGAGCTTGTTATAACTGCGATACGTGCTGACATTGTAGTTTTTACTTGTACATATAATACTTTAAAGATAACTTTAGAAGAGAAAGCAAAGTAATTAAGAGTTGTTTATCAGTTTTTTTACGGCAAGCCTTAGCCGAGTCTTCCTGATCAGAAGATCCCAGATTCGAATCTCGGGTGGAGACCAGGTAGCTTTTCATATATATATCGTTAAAGAGAAGGAAGTCGGAAATTCAGCAAACTGTGGTTGACTCGCTTCTAAGCTGACTGAATAAGACTAGTTACCTAATCTCCTGCTTGGGATGTTTTATACATTTTTATTTCAGTATTTATGTATATATATATTTTTTTTTTTTTCAAACCAATTAGGTTCAGGATGTTTTGCAGTTTTTATTGTTTACAAAATATAAAAATAAAATAAGAAATGAACATGGAGATAATTGAGGTTAACAATATGAAGCTTAATTTTATGATACTGGGTAGATTTATATATTATTAAAAAAATATATATATAAATTCTGGACCCTAAAAAATATCATAAATCCCTCAAATAAAATTGTGAAGATATGATTACACAAACAGTGGTAAACATTTAATAAGATTAGTTGGTTAGTTACTGAGATAATGTCCCTTATATTAGTATTGATAACAGCAGCCTCAAGCGAATTTCATTTCATTTTTTATTGGCACAAAACGTTCTACAATGTTTTACAAAGAACAGGTACTTTGTCATTACAAATAACTTAATAAGCTAACAACACAAGAGTCAACAAGCATAGATAGGTCTTCTTAAATAAAAATCACAACAATTATCTCAGATTTTCCCCTTTCTAATGGGGCAAATATTATTAGGTCTAATTTTTAGGATTTTCCATATATTCACTTACATTGTAATAAACTTTATCTAGTATTTTATATTTTATTTTCTCTTTAAAGGCACACAAGCTTAGAATTTTATAATGATTTGGTAATTTGTTATACAATCTCGTACCCGATTATTGCGGGCTTTTTTCAAACAATCGTAAGGAATGTTGTGACAATTTAAAATCTTTATTATTTCTAGTGTAGTATTTGTGGTTCAATTTAGTTTCATCCGGAAATTTATCTCTTAAGTTATGAGTCCAGATTAAAATCTCACATAAATATAGACCAGGAACAGTTAAAACACTTAATGTTCTAAAAAGTGTTTTACATGATCTATTAGACCTAGAATTGGTCATCTCCCTAATTATTCTTTTCTTGAGTCTAAAGACCTCATCAATATTTGCAGAGAGGCCCCATAAAACAATGCCATATCTCAGTATGGACTCCACATAACTGTAGTACACAATTTTACACGTAATAAGTGAAACACTATCTTTCAAGTGTGAAAACATGTATTTATTGATCATAATTTATTTAGAATAATACCTATATGACACTTCCAGTTTATATTTTCATCTATCATTATAGCCAAAAATTTATGAGACTGTACTATATCCCAAGATTTACACATCTGATTGTTGTGATTTTTAGCTGAGAAATGGATTATTTGAGTTTTCTCAACATTCAGTTTAAGTCCATTATGACGGAACCAACTGTCCATCTCTTTCATAGTATTTTCAAGTAATATTTTAAGTTCATCCATTGACTTACATTTAAGTATTGCAGTTGTATCATCTGC
Organism: Philaenus spumarius; assembly: GCA_018207615.1. NCBI lineage: Eukaryota > Metazoa > Arthropoda > Insecta > Hemiptera > Aphrophoridae > Philaenus > Philaenus spumarius. The sequence continues at coordinate 46,137 of JAGFPH010001671.1, forward strand.
AAACAGGATAAGATCCTTATTAATTGCTTTAGGTAAATCATTTACATACAACAAAAAGAGAAACGGACCCAATACCGACCCCTGTGGTACCCCGAAAGTTATGTCTTTCGATCCATTGAGAAATATATTTACTACCGTTTTTGTGCACTATGGTTCTCTGTTTCCAGTGTGATCAACACAATCAAAAGCCTTGGACAAATCACAGAACATACCTGCAGTAGTCCATGATCTATCCAAAGCCTCAGCGACACTATTTACAAAATCAATCAATGCCGACCCAGTACTGTACCCCCTTCTAAAGCCAAATTGTTTGTCATAGATTAATTTGTTTTCATTAAAATATTTTACCAGCCTAAAGTTAATAACCTTCTCAAAAATTTTTGAAAAATTACTCAATACCGAGACAGGGCGATAATTATTAATGTCAGATTTAAGCCCTTTCTTAAATATTGGAGAAATTTGAGAGTACTTCAATCTTTCTGGAAAATTTCCCTCTTCCAAACATTGATTTATTATGAATAAGTGGTTCCAAAATCACCGGCACAGAAGCCTTGATCAGCCCTACCGGTACCTCATCCCAACCAACTGATTTTTTTATTTTTTAATGTTAAAATTATTTTTTTACTTCACTTTCAGTTGCACGATTAAAATTACTCAGTGAAAAACCTGCTTTCACAACATGATTCTTTAATAGTGTAGTGAAGACCATTTGCTGTTGCTTTAGAAATATTCATCCTTTCGACAATATTCGAAAATAAAATCATTGAAAGCTTCAGCAACTGCAATAGGTTTATCTACATTACAGTCTGCATCATCCCTCGAAACTATCAAACCTCTATCTAAATCTTTTTTTATATTTAGTTCCTTGTTTATTACCTGCCAAACTGCTTTTGAATTATTTTTAGCATTATTTATGAAAATATTATTTGAAATTTTTTTATCAACCCTGACAACTTTTCTAAACCCTTTTTTATATCTAATTACATATTTAAGAAACTTCACATCCTTAATAAATTTAGATTCCCTGTGCAACTCCCTTTTCCTCTTACTTGAAATTTTTACACCTTGAGTAACCTAGTTTATAGAACTACTGACTTTTCTTTGCCACTCTACAAGAAGTCTTAATTGGAAAAACATTGAACATTGACACTGCTACTGCTTCACTTGAGTTCATCGACTAAATCGTCATTGTTACCCTTGTGATTAAAAAGGAAGGTCTTTTTGGGATCTGCTTTAATACTTTCCATCCTTCACCTGTCGCTCTTCCCGAAGTTTCTTATATTGTGTGCTACTAAGCTTGCGCTTGATACTATTATTATTATTCATTTAATTATCGGTTACACTCAATTTGGCTTTACAAAAAATAAAGCACCCTTAAAAAATAAGGGTCAGATCTAGATCTAGATCTAGATTGTAGTAGTATAATATTTAATCTTGATATGTTCTGTATAGTTCCTGGTCCAATCAGATTACTTTCTTCTCAACACATAGACAAGTTTGAACTCATTAGTTGGGATCCTCCGGCAAAGATTAACTCAGAGAAGATGGATTATCGAATTAAATACCAGGTAATTTCATTCACTTACTGTGAAATTATTTCCTCTGTTTAGGACCATTAATTTATTTTACTGTGCTTATAGCCCAACTGGATTGTTAATAATTAAATTACCTTGTTTTGAGGAGATGCTGCCAAGAAATCCTTAATTAAATATAGTTTACTACCACTAGATATGACGCGTTTCAACTAACGGTCAATAATTTTTTATTTGATTGATAGTATATAAATCATTCCTGTGGTTCACGATGAATAGACTGTGTACATACCCCCTCTTAAAAACGGAGACCCTGATCCGGTGACTATTAATCAATTGACAATCAAGTGCTTTCGAGAATGGTCACTGACAACCCGCGTTGCCCGTATATGTGCAATTTTAAATGTGAACTTATTTCATTTCATTTCATTTTATTTAGTCCTTTGACAATTTACATTGCATGAGACAAGTCATTATTAGATATAATGCAAGACAATAAATAATCTACAGATTTAATTTTAAAAATATTTAACAAAAAAAAATGTAAAACAATATAACATGTATAAATAGAAAATAACATTAATTTATAAAGTGGCTGTCATTCATCCTTTTATACTTTTAAAAACTACAACAATAAAACATTTTATACAATCAAAACTTTTTTAAATATTATACACTTTTCACAAAAAACATTACACAAATGCAGTAGAAATGACAACTTAAACAGAAGAAAACTGCTACACCCAGAGGCAAAAATAGACCCTGCCACTGAGATCCCCACGTTCAAGAAAATCTATGGTGCACAAACTCCTCCACCGAATAGAACGATCCAGTCAACAGAAGCAGTCTAAACCTGCTTTTAAAAATCTTATAATTTTTTCTTTTTTAATATTTTCTGGGAGCTTATTAATCAAACGTCCACCAGCTTGGGAAGGGAGTTTGTTAAAAAGGCTTACTCTGTGCTTTTTAGCACGGTAGTTACCTGCCTGTCTGGTTCCATAATTGAGTATGTCCTTGTTCTGGACGTGATCACACTTAAATTTGAAATATAGGATTACTTCAAGTATATAAATACTTGGAAGTGTAAGAATACCAAGCTCCCTGAAGACAATCTTACACGACTGGAATTTCCTTAGTCCTGCTACCAGCCTAATAGCTTTCTTCTGCAGGACAAATATTCTGAGAAGATTCTGAATAGAAGAACTTCCCCAGAGAAGGATTCCATAGCACAGGTGGGGGATATACTAACCCGTAATAAGCGGTCAAAAGAATAGAGGGTGTACAATATGGCTTTAAGTTTCTCAATGCAAATATTCCTGAGGCAATCTTTGCACTGATACTATCAATATGATTCCTCCAAGAAAGCTTATTATCAATAAGGAGGCCCAAGAACTTTACTGAGTTTACTTCCTCAAGTTCTTCCTCTCTTAGAAAGACACTTGGCGCCTGGTTCATGTCATGCTTTAGACTAAAATACATGCACTTAGTTTTTCCAGGATTTACTGCCAAATTATTTTCATCCAAATACTGAATTGTGGCATTGACCTGTAAGAAAGCCTTTTGCTCCAAACTTTCTAAGGAGTTTGCTTGAAAGGTCAAAGTTGTATCGTCAGCAAACTGAATTAGCTTATCCACGTTTATTACTGACGAAAGGTCATTTATATAAATTAAAAACAGTATTGGCCCAAGAACTGATCCCTGAGGGACTCCATATCTCAACTGGACCTGTTTAGACAGCCTTCCTGCAACAGACACACTTTGTGACCTACTACATATATACGATTCCAACCATAATAGAGGTTGCTCGCGAATGCCAATTTTTTCACACTTATCCAGCAATAGTTTGAAATCCACACAGTCAAATGCTTTTGAAAGGTCCAGAAAAATACTCATAACTTTATTTTTTTTATCCAAACCTTCCACAACAAAGTCCATTAACCTTAACTATTGCATCCACTGTAGACTTACCTTTTTGAAAGCCATATTGGCCACTAAAAAGGATATTAAATTTTTTTAAATATCTAAGAAGTTGTGCCAAAAAAGTTTTTCAGAAACTTTACTGAACACAGGTAATAAAGAAATTGGCCTATAGTTATTTATATCTTCCTTTTCTCCCTTTTTAAAGAGTGGAAGTACTTTAGCATGTTTTAATTTTGAAGGGAATACTCCCTTAGAAAATGAAGAATTAACTAAAACCATAAGAGGTTTGATAAGTTCATCAGAGCACTGTTTGATGAGCCACGTGGAAACTCCATCAATATCAGTAGCTGTTTTATTCTTCAGACTGCTAAACACCCTGGAGACCTCCTCCACACCCACAGGCGAAAGAAACAATGATGACACTCCACTCCCCCCACTATTTCCTACCGGATCAAGAGTGTTGCTATTTGCAGTATTACGAATAAAAAAATTACTAAACAACTCTGCCACATACGATGGTTCTGAATGATTAATTCCATCAATATTTAAATTAATCTCCCCAGATTTGTAATTTTGTTTCCTAAGTTCATTAATTATCTCCCATGTTGTTTTACTAATATTTTGCGAAGAGTCAATTTTTTTCGAAACTTCATACGATTTTGCCCCTAATATTAACTTCCTATAAATTCGCTTATATTTCTTATAAAATTCCTTAAATGTAAAACTGTTTGATGTTTTGTAAATTTCATAGTAAAATTTCAATTTATCCCTGGATACAAGAATTCCTTTTGTTATCCAGTTTGAGCACCTGCGATATTCCCCAATCTCGTTCTTTTTAGAGGGCAAGCAACATTTAGAAAAAATATAAAAGAATAGTAAAAATAATCAAATTTCTCATTTAAATTGTTTATACTTTTGAGGCTGTCCCAACTTTCGTTACTTAACAAGTATTTTAATTTGGGTTGTTTAAGAGTGTTAATGTGTGTTTTTACGTATATATTTGAAAATACCCGACTGATAGTCGAAACGCGTCATATGTAATGGTAATAAACTATATTTAATTAAGGATTGTTCTGGAGCATCAGATCAAAACAAGGTAATTAATTAGTAGTTAACCATTAATTTCTTCAATCCAGTGCTTGTATCACAACTATTTGTCAAAATAATGCACACCTATTGAATGTTACACAGTATGTATTATGTAATGTTATTGAACAAATGTAGTAGTCTTAAGGAGAAATATTTACTATGAAAACATCAAAAACGTTACAACTAATATAAAAATAACTCACACTAGACTTAAAATTTATGTAATACAAATTTGGAGGGAAGGGCATTTTGAAAATACCTTTTCATTATAAACTTAAAATTAAATTGAATGGCGCACAAGTTTTCCATGTATTTTGTTCTGCTGATTGAAATCATGTATTTTTGACACCATTCACAAGTAGATACGATTGTGTGTGTTACAGAGAGTTACAACAGGTTTTACGAATAAAAAGTTTCAAATTATACTTTACGAGAGAACACAACTTTCAAAATTTACTTAACATTTAAAAACAAACATATACTTCTATTATGCCGAATAATTTTAAATTTATTAAATATCTTCAAGATAGCAATCATCAAAATCATTTGCGTCTTCTTCAAGGTCATCAAAGTTGTCAAAATCACTTCAGTTTTGAACACTGTGTTGACATTGTTTGTGGCCAATTGGTTCTGTAAGATGTGATTCACGAAATAACCAAACTCTGTGAAAACAAACTTTTTCTTTGCATTATTATGCAGTGTTGGGATTTTGATATTATTTTTGTTCCTATGTTTATGAATTAGGCTGTCGGACAATTCTATAATTGTCGAGTGCATAGCGGTGTCAAATGTTATAAGACTTCCATAAAAATAATTACAATTCAAACAGCTATGAAAAATATGAAGATGATTGGATTTGTGCGAGTATTGTGTGTAAAATGTATGTAATAAAGTTGTGCTCTTTGGATAACACACCATTTTCCAAGATCTGTTGTAGAAGTGATTGTATAAACTTCTATATCAATCTAGATCATTTTTTTCTTTCTTTAAATTGCCATTTTTGCAACCGGTGTATTTTACTTTTACTATAAAAAGTTTGGGGAACTAATGTGTCAGTTTTGTTTGAAAAATGTTATTTGGAAACTTATATATTCTTAATAGTTTTTTGTTATAAACATTTCAAAATCAATACGTACATGTCATCCTTTATGTTATTCATTATATTACAATGCATCCAGAGCTGTTAGACTACATAATGTTTACCTTGATTTCCGTCTACAGTCCTTTATGTACTAATTTGATGGGACTACTATCAATAGTGTTTATTTAATGTTACTTATTTTTAATTTAACTGAGTGAAGAACTATGTGTACTTAATGTCTTGTATTCGACTTGGAAATGGAGACATTAAACTCCGAAACCGTTGGTCCTACCAAATAAGGACATCAAGGTATGTAAACATTATATAATCTTCTTTTATACTTATTTGGCGTAATGTATTATACTGCTTACCACAGACAGTTACAAAGCAGTAAGAATGTTTAAGAACTTGATATGCACATTAAAATGAAGCCTGTGCTTTGTCATAAACATCACATGTCTGCTTAAGCTGCACGAACAAAGTCCAGACTCTCTACTGTTCAAACACTTTTGTTTCAACTTGTTGAGTGGACATTCCGAATGTAGTTTGTGGTTCTCCATTGACCCTCACATCTCAATATTCATTGCAACGGCAGTTCAGCTGTGCTTCAGTAACATAAATGGCCCTATTGCGTGTTTTGAACCTACCAACATTCAATTGTAAACAGATTGCCGACCAAAACTGGATACAACAAAATAAACCTCCAACAATGCATTGATTGCAATAAATGAAGGATATTTGTCGCATGTTGTTTGCAAGACAAAGAAAAGTTCTTTTAGTACACACTTCATTTAAATGTGCAAATAAAGTTAATATAATTTATTTCTGGTTTCTAATCATCATTTGTCACTTGTAACTGGCAAATGCAACACACACAAACCTGTTCATAGGTTGAAGTAAATTAAGTTTTTTTATCATTGGTTATCATGCACAAAAGATGTACAATTTCTGACATATAACAATAATTTTGTTCAGATAGTTATTTATAAAAAAGGTTTATTATTTTATTTTGATATTTCAGTGCTTGAGAAGGATGGGATGTGAAAATGGATGCGATCCGTCCAATCAAGTAGAAATTCAAACATCCAATACAAATGTAACATTGTACTCGCTTATGCCTTTCACTCAATACTTGGTCACAGTTTCTGCAGGAAACGGACCAGGAACATCACTTGTGATAGGCACAAAATTGTCAGGTGATGTTATAAAACTTTCACAATATACAACCCGCTTTTGTCAGTCATGTGTGTAAATGATACAGAGGCACCTGACAGACAGGTGCTTTCAATTTAATTTGAACTAAGTTTTACCTCTACTATTGGAATAAAATTACAGAATTGATTTGTATAATTAGGAAGTGTTTTCTACCAGAAACACTTTATTTATTTATTTTTTTTTTGCAATGAATGGTAATGTTAAAATAACATCAATACAAATTTTGTATGGTATATAAATAAATCTAATTTAAAATATTATTAGTTTTCTAATAGTACACCTATAAAGCTAAATGTTTGGTCAGAAAAAGAAAAAAACAATAACAGAATAGTAAACCTGAAAAGTGAATCTTATTTTTTTTTTAAATATCTCAATTCATATTGTTATAACATAAGGCAAGAGGATTATGAAATTTTGCTTTATTTTGAAAAATGTATTAAAGTGCAAGTTCTTTGAGATTGTATAGAGATAATACAGTTAACTCCCGATTATCCGGGATAATTACCGGCAAGACCATCACGGATAATGTGAAATCCCGGTTAAAGCAATTATTCGTTATGGTATAGAGCTCATATACAAGGTATTATGCAAGAATTATAAACATAATGGTTATACTGTACCTTTAATCACTCCTAAAACGTATAAAAAACTACAAACAGCATTATTTAGATTGAAATAGCAGTACAGCAATATATTATTTACAATGTTCAAACACGATTAAACTAGTCCAGAATGTTCAACAACAATTAAAATAGTCTGTCAGAGTTTTTTGTTTTTTCGCGTTTGCTTCATTTTTCAAAATTGTGGATCTTATTTATCGTAACACGAGCTTGTCACGTAATAATGCATCACCTTAACCGTCTAAATAGTCAAGAAGGCCTTTGACGTAACTCAGAGCTGTGCCGTGTGTCACTTTCGGCTAGAGATGTTACGTCCATAACATAACTGCTACTCTATAGTAGCAGATTATAACTGCTACTCTATTCTCTAAAAAAACGAGAATAGATGCTACTCGTGATTGTAGTAGCATCAGTTTCGTGTTAGTCGTTATTCGATTGCTACAAGGCCACCCGCCCTCCTGTCACCCGCTTTTTTTCACTTCTCGCCCCACCACCTCTCTTGTCTCTCGGCCCGGTTGACGATCCCGGTTGAGCTGCAACCCGTATAAACCGATCCCGTTTAATCGGGAGTTGACTGTATTTTTATTTCTAGTACTAATTGCATGAATATTTGTTTTAAATCCAAAATTATCACTTTTAATTTTAAGAAATATGTAGTAGCTTCCACATACTTTTCTCTTTCTAAATACTTATACTACTCTTTTCTGTAGTTTAAAATTGACAAACTGTAATCTAAAAAAATGTAAAATAAATGTATTTGTGAAAGATTTTTTCTTGAAGGTGAAACCCTTGTAACGTTTCCATTTTGTCAAAGAGGTTGATATTTTGAATACCCAATAACCAAACAAGAATAAGAACGGAGAAACATTTGATTAATCATTATCATTATGTATTTAGGCTAAAATACTCAGTCATAGAGGTGTCATTTAATTACTAACTTTATTTAATATTAAGGGATACATTTTACAGTGCCAACAGAAACAGTTAAAGCAAGTAAACTGAGTCCAGTAAGGACAAACAACTCTGTGACAGTGTTCTGGGAACCTGTTGAAGTGTGTTCTGGTTTCTTTAAAGGATACATTTACCAACTTTACAAGGTCAGTAAGTTAATAGCCTACCCAAAACTTGTTTGGATAAGAAAATTTTGTTTATGGCATATTATGCACTTTTTAATTCTCATTTAAAATAGGGTTTAATACTGTGGGGAAATTCATGCAACACAAAAAAAGTCTTTCTCCGGCAAAAGAGAGCTTTGCGCACAATATTAGGACTTGGTCAATTTACTTCTTGTAGCGGACATTTAATTGAGTTCAAAATATAACTTTGCCTAGTATGTTTATTTTGCAGTGTTTGTTGCGTGTCAGGGATAACTTAAGTAGTCTTGATGCTCTTAACGAAGTCCATTCATATGGCACAAGGAATAGAAATAAGATAAACGTTCCACAAGTCGGACTCACAAAATCGAAAGCTTACTTTGATCAGATTGGAGTAAGATTGTTCAATATGTTGCCAGATGATGTCGAGCATCTGCCCAGGGAAAATTTTTAAAACATTTTACAAACCTGGCTTAAGGCAAAAGACAGAATAAAGATTTGATTGTATTGAAATTATGGCAAATAACTATAGGTTTAGTGGTAATTATTGTGGTATAATGTATGAGTGCTTGTAAGTTTTCATTGCCTTATGTTGTATGTCCATTTAACACGTTCGCTACCACCATACTAAATTTTTTCCGCTTGCATTGACTAGCGTCGCATATATGAGATGGCCTGTTTCGTATCCACAGACTGCTGCCGCAAATGTACGACTACTAGTTTAATTAAAATAACTGACATCGCACATTTGAGGTAGTGTTATATTGTTATTTAACTGCTAATTTTGAAGTACTAGTATATTTTAAAGATCTGATTTATTGGTATCTGTATGCAAGAAGGTCTACCGCTCATATGCAGTGCTTGGTCTGTAACATTGACGATTTTGAATGTGAAACATGAAGAAGTTAAGTTGCCATGAAAATGACCCCCTTTCTCAAACCACAATTCTTGGTTGTTTTCCCGCCTTTTTGTTTTGTGGGAATGTGGAGACTTGAAGTTCTCAGAAATCTTTCTCCGCCTTTCTCACACCTCAATTCTTGGTTGTTTTCCCACCTTTTTATTTCGTGGGAATGCAAAGACTCAAAGTTTTCAGGAATCTTTCTCAACCCTTCTCCCGTAAAAATTCCTGGGAATCCTGATGTTCCGCCTTTGTATTTCAGTTTTAATTTTTATTGGTTGTGCAACTTTGGTCAAAACACTTTGTTTTACTAACATTGCTTCTGATTATAACAATAAAACTTACTATGTTTCTTGACATAGGCTGAATGTCGTGTATATGCGACGACTTCAAAAAAGCTGAAAACAGTGCGACGCATATATGCGACGCTCGGTAGCGAACTAGTTATATCTGTATATGTATAAATTGTTGTAAGCTTTTAAAATATTGTTTTTATTGTTTTAAGACAAAGTCTATTGCAGTAGTAAAATTGTTTAATGACAGTAAAAATAAATATCTAAAATAATACTAAATTACACAAAAACTGCAATAACGTATTTTCCAGTCCATCTAATGTGTCCATATTTATGAACCATGAATCTGGGAGAGCATGACATTGAGGGTAGGGAAAGTCTAAAAAAACTTTTTTTTTAAAGTAATATTTCAGATCTTTTGCATGATTTCAGTGAGAAAGCAAACTTAATGAAGAAAGAATTTGAATTAAAAAGTATTATATTTTGCATTTTGTTATCCTTACAAGTTTATTAAGCAATAACTCTTAAATCCAATTAAAAAATATATGCTTTAACATATGAACAAAAGGAACTAAAAAGTGTAAGCTAGAGTACTTTGGAAGTTGTTGCATGCTGTGTAGCTTACAAGGTATGTTTACAAACAATAGCTTAAACTGTAATAAAGACAACATTGTATCCTCATTTGTCTAAACAAAAATATAGTTTTGTCTATCATTTGTTTTTGAATAATTAATTCTGATCCATTGTTTCCTCTACTATAAGTTATGCTCACACAGGTTGCTAAAACTGTCCTCTTAAGGTGCATGAGAAATCAAGCTATTTGATACCATTTGAACTTTACAGTTTACATAATGATATAGTGACACTGAGTATAAGATGTTGGCATCAAAATAGTCAATGTGAAGGTAGGCATACACCACAACGCTGAAATCGCAAATATTCAGACAACAAATTGCAATCTGAATAGAAAGAATGTGGGTTTGTTGTAATCTAGCGTAGCACTAAATTCTGCATACATAAATACAAACTAAAGATAAGTTGTACTTCATAATAAATGCTCGTCCACTTGTTAGAAGCTAGCACTCATCATGTCTGTTTAGTAACTTAAATGTAAAAGTAAAATCAAGCTGCAATAACAATAATTAATTAAATAAAAAAAAACAATTTTTAATATTCCACGTTTTTAAAACGAACTAAAAAGTATAAAATAATTTTCATTAGCCCTTCTAAACTTTTGATGGCAAAATTTTAGTGGCTATAGAGATATTTATAAGTCTTGAAGATTAAAAAATGTGGGGCGCAGGCAACCCATGATAGTTAATAAGGAGTAAATAAATTACATTACAATGAATCCCATTTCCAATTCAATAAAAGTGCTGCTTGTGAATTTATCCGGATTATCTACTTCTAGTACCGTATCTATTGGCTGCGCTCCATTTTTTTTAATCTTCAAGTCTTATAAATATTTCTTTAGCCACTAAAAATTTGCCCTCAAAAGTTTAGATGGGCTAACGAAAATTATTTTGTACTTTTTAGTTTGTTTTAAAAACGTAGTATATTAAAAATTGTTTTTTTTTTTATTTAATTAATTATTTTTTGCTTTTTAGTCGCAAAATTACACCCGGACAGACATGACGGAATCCGAACTCCGATTGAATATTGTATTGCCATCCAGTTCTGACCTATATTTAAAATTTCAAGCCTCTAGCTCATCAAGAAGTTAGTTTAAACTCGATTGCAAAGTTCCATCCGGACAGACAGACAGAATGACGGAAACCGAACTAATAAAAACTAAGCTTTCAAGATTGAGGCAGGAGAGTTAAGGTGACCAGATTTCCAGAATTTTCTGCATTTCAGAGGTGTATCCTGGATTTTGTAACCTTACACAATCGGTCTTATGTTTTAAAGCATTGTTTTGTTCTCAACAATTTTTAAACTATTTATGATGTTTCTATTTTTGTTTTCCATATATATTTTGCTTACATTATACTTCACATTCATTTTTAGTAAATTTATAAAAACTCTGATACATATGTTTTAAGGCTGATGATACACAAATTGTAAAGACTGGTTCTACAAAAGAAACCCATTTAACTGGCGACGGTCTTTCAGCAGAAACAGATTACATAGTTCGCATATATATTGAAAACATTGTTGGTTGGAATGCAGATAAATACCTCCTTATAAATATTTCAACTTCTGCCACAGGTAATGTAAACAATAAGTTTAATTTTTAATGTTAAACTATAGACTATGTAATATGGTTGTCTATGAAATAGATTCAATGGCAGTTTTAGAAATACAGGCAACAGCCTTTATTTGTGGAATTGGGTGGAGTGATTGCTGAGGATGACCGGACTTTACAAATAACCCACCCACAGTTGTGGATCCAGTAAAATCACTTTATTTCACAACAAATATTATCTATTTAAATCTAAAAACTAATTTACAGTAAAACAAATACAATGAAATGTTCAAAATTAATAAGTACATTTGTAATAGAACAACAATATTATTATAGTTTTTGGAAATATTCAATGACTTGTTTTTGTTTTTCAGTTAGAATACACTTTCTCTTAATCTGTGGTTAAATTTTGTGCAAAACAAGTTTCTCAGCCAGTAGTGCGTCATTGCCTTGCTCTCAATAATGAAAGAAACTGCTGAAGTGTTCCATGACTCATCCGTTGCTCTGCATTGGGTTTATATTCTTCCTCACCAGGTTCATTGTTATCTGATTCAATGAAAATATGCCTTTGTTGAACATTTGTTCATCAGTAAAGCGTCCTAAGCCAGGATCATCGGCATCACAATTTGTCTAATCAATTATTTTGTTTTCATCCACAGGAAAAATTGTCACCGATTCAGCTAATAGGACAGCGTCTAGATCTTCACCAACTTTTGTTGTTACATTGTTGTTAGAATCATTCTCCATACTTGGCTGAAATTTTCTCCATGACTTTACTGTTTGCCATGCAGCTACAATTTCATAAATACTATTCAAGATTGTAAAACCTTTTAAAAAATCAGAAAGGTTCTTTTATCCCTCATCGATTGATTGATTGATTTTCTTTAAAAAGTTTGAACTGTAAATCTTCTTTACTGCCACTGCTACACCTTCAATGCTTAGGCTTCTAGATTTTAAACCTCGGCAGATTAACATGTAGTACTATCATTAAGCACCATAGCCTTTAATGGCATTCATTTCGAGATGAGATAAGTGGAAACCTGAGGAGAAAAGTGCTTTTAAAACCAAACTTGAAAAATTATTTTATTCGTCTATGCTCTTATTTGGTTGTAGTAATGAACTAAGTAAGCCATCCTGAGTAAGCATCAAATTCTTGTTGTAAACACAGGAGATAGAAAATGTTTTACCCTACTGGAATTACAGCATCTGAAATAGGTGTATTTTCACTTCGAATTTGACATCCCATTCAAGTGATGCTGTATCAAGTTCCTTGTATATTGAACCCTTCATTGTCTTTCTTTTTTTCTATTGCCAATAAAATGCCCGACGCTGATGCACAACACAAAGCCAATTTGTGCTTTAAAAAATACCACGCACTGTTGTTTCATTTATTCGATAACTAAAACACAACTGTTCTTTGAAATGCCGCTTTATAAATTGTTAAAACAATTTTCTTCCTTTTAGTAGACATTTTGATAAATACATGTAACTTAAAATTAAGCCTGTAAACTTAAAATAGGTAAAAGAGATGATTTAATTTGTATGTCTTTTAAAATAATGACAAATTTCAGTTCCAGAAAAAGTAGAAAATTTGACCGTTTATAAGCGAGGTCGTAATTTACTTGGCTTACGTTGGGAACAGCCTAGAAAAATGTACAGAGTCTTGAAATCCTTCACCATCCACTACGGTTACAGAAGCAACAACAACACTATAGTAGTGCCACCAACACCTTGCATAGTGTGGCCTGATCTGTACTGTTATGTATTGGATGATCTAAGACCTAACCAGAAATATACTGTGACTGTAAGTACAATTTACTATTCTTAACAAAGCCTAAATACCAATACATTATTTAATGTCTTGTATTGTTGTCTCAGAACATTGCCTTTTTTTTTCTTTATAGTAGGCCCTACTTAAATACAAAATGGCTTCATTATGATGTTTTTGTTTTGAAATCTGATCGTAAGTATTTATGAAAATTGTATTTTCTTGTATTTGTTTAAAATATTCATTGAAATTATTGAAACCATTACAGCATACTATTTACAAAGTGTGTAGTTTTAAATGTTATGTTTGTACTTTCCCTGGCTGTGTTTCCATTATCTCTTCTATTAAGAACACTATACTTTCAGTAACAAATTGGCATATGTAGAATGTTTGAAAATGTATAGTTACCAGGAAACACACTAACAGAATAAGTTTTGAAAAGCCTAGAGGAAAAATAGATTACTAAAACTTTGTATATTATCTTCTGAAATTAAAACTGTGTTTCTGTTTTCAGGTAGCTGCAAAGAATGCAGAAGTAGCTGAGGATGGAGTTCCTAGTTCAGTAACTGAGGTCACTAAAGAAGGGAGTAAGTACATTGGATACAGTTTGAAATAAAATGACAACTAGAGATTTTATTATTACTGTTTTAGGTTTCCTTTTATTTCTACTCATTTTATTTTGCCATACATCTTTCATAGCCCTCAAATTTGAGTCATGTAGCATTTCATGCTGTCAACTATTTTGAGTGTCTGAAAGAGTTAGAATTGGAACATGGACAAACTTTAAATGTGTAAAAAGTACAGTAATACTTAAAAGTATAAAAAATTTAGTCAAAACATTAATTTTAAAAGCAAATGCTAGTTGCGAAAATGTTAGTAACACTTATACTACCCGACTGATTTAGTAATATCATTGTAAACATGAATTTATTGTAAGTAATAAAGAATAAAATATTAAAGTATTGCTATATATTATGATTAAAATGTTATTCGTATGATGTTCATACGAACCACTATAATATAATGTGTTCTCCGACAGAGTTTCTACGGCAGGGTCATATAACTTTATATTTTATTTTATATAGTAATTTAGTTATAAAACAATATAACTGTGAAACAACCAGCAAGGTTATGTAGAACACACAAATTTCCGTGTGCTTTACTCCATGGTGATATACCGTATGCTATACACAAGACTGGTTACAAAGAAGAGGGATAAATATTTATAATGAATGTTTCTTGTTTATAGCGGCAGGTTTGCCTGAAAGCGTTGAAGTGTTAAACACAACATCATCAAGTTTTGCCTTGGCTTGGAAGTATCCTTCGATGGCCAATGGTATAATCCGTTCGTTTCTACTGAGTGTTGAGGAAACTGAAAGATTTGAGTCTGACAAATGTTGCCAGATTTACCCATTAGTCGAAACAACAGTGAAAGAAGAGCTAGTAAACTATAGTGTTGAGGTAAGTGTAAGATTTTAAAATTAAAGAATTTTAGTAGGTATTAACTATCAAGGGAGAGATAAAAAGTAATGTTGCGTTTGTAAGCGTTCTCGCGCCATCAAATTCAAACCGTCACAGACATTGTGCCATTCAGTTGGCACGACTAACTAATTCCACGCTAACACACCTGAAAGACGACGGTGTCGCGATCTGGCCGTCATCTTGAAGCGAACAGCTGACTCAATACAAACTGGCTTCCAGCGACTGTTGCGACTCGACTGATTCCTTCTTCTTTCTTGAGACGCCGGCAAAGAGCAACATGGTAGCCGATTATGGTTACTTAGATTGTAACTTATAAATTTCGGGAGTGTCTTACTCAAAAGATTTCAAATGTTAAGTAACTAAAGTAGACTCCCGTCACTTCAACTAAAGTTGATTAATTATGTTTAAGCTTTAACGATCTTCAAAACCCAGAGTTATCTGGGTCCTGGTATCCTGGCTTATATACTGGTATTCTGGTATCTTGGTATCCTAGCATCAAGCTATCAACCATGCAAGTTTGACTAACCTACATCTCTACTTTGAATGCAATATGGGCCTACACAGTCTGGTCCCAGTAGTCAGGTTACAAGTAGATAAGCTTCTAAAATGCAGGTATTTCACTTCAGATAAATTAAATAGCCATCCACAACTTCAATCTGCATATGTGATTAACCACCGAAAGAAATAAAAAAAACAATAGACAATTTAATCAACGGTCACTCCGCTTCGTAAACTACTTTACAGAACTTTTCACCATTTTATCTACGTTTATTCTTACACCAGTTAAATTGATTTATTAACCAACACTTTCTGCAGGAAGTGTTTGGCAGTTTGATATATACGGTATGTTGTTTCTTTTTAGGCTAAATAAATTAAGAACAAGGCTGAATTAATTAATATAAGGGTGGAGCAGCTAGCCAATTCAGAAATTTCAATCCTCAAAGGATTATGTTTCTGGATAACAAGTGATATCACGAACCTCTTCCAAATTTAACAAATTTATTTTATTAACTTAATTTTTTCCTTTATATACCTTATAAATTACGAATGGCCAGATAAACTTTAAAACTTAAGTTAGTGTGCCTATTGTTATAATTAAGTTAATAGATTAATTGTGTTCAAATGGACACCACTGTGCCAACAATTGTATTTTGTATGAAATGTATATATTCAAGTTTCTGTACATTAAATTCTAAATAAGAAAAAGGGGTGGGTTTTATCTATTAGTTTAATTTTTAGGGAGGGTTTACTAAATAAACATTGTATTTCTTTTTAAGGGCATGTAAATTTTTCGTCGTTTTTATTATATTAAGGGCTTGTCAATTTTGAATATTTTATTTTTGAAACATTAAAATAAAACTGTTATAATTAAACATTGAGTTAAACTTATTTGTAAATGATAAACCAAGCTTTCAGACAGGTTATATTTGTGTTGAAGGTAAGTGCAGATGAGTGCTTGAAATTATTAGGGAATTGATATGTGCCACCTTTTAGCCCAGTACGTTTTCCAATTTTCACTCTAGGTGGCACAGTAATAAGTCTAATTCTCATACATTTATCAAAACAAACCAAATAGTTAATATATACATGAAATACAAAATTTAATATTGTGTGAAACAATTCAATTAGTTTATTTATCCTTGTAGTATATAGCTATTGTATACATTGGCTGGTAGGTAAGTACATCAAGCATTTCTCAATTGCAAGTATTTGAAGTATTTGCTGGAAATCTCTCCTTGTGATATTGCTTTGAATGTTAGCCAGCATGATAATGTAACTGTTGATGTCTTTTATTTTCAAAATGGCAAAGAAAAGTCTCAGAGGTAATTGTTGTACAGTACAGTCTCTATAATCCGGTCGTTCAATTCTCCAGCACTACCAGTAATCCAGAGCTGTGTTTCCGCCGATGAGTCAGTAAATTTCTAGACATCATTTCTAGAAATTTCTAAAGCATGTCTAGACGTGAGTCTCCACAACAACAGTCCAGTAGTACGTCGGCGTCTGCTA
>JAGFPH010001671.1:73197-86194 GCA_018207615.1 Philaenus spumarius
GTTTTCAACAATTTGAATTCTTTGACAATACAAGAAAACGGCAAACACAAGTGTGAGATTTATGGAAAGAATTTCTGAATGTGCAAACATTGCGACAGCACTCTCATGGAAATTAAACCTTACAAACACAAGTGCAAGTTTTTAAGGTTAGACGTTTTATATTTGAAAAAAATAATTGTAAAAATATTTTCAACTTAATAAATCATGTCAGAAGAGAATTTATTTTATTATTCATTTAATTTAATTGTATTATCATTTACCACGTTTCATTTATTTTATTTAAAAAAAGTTTTATCCTCAAAATTCCAATGTGAGGTTGATGTGCTGGATTCAGTTCTAAATTCAGGGTCCGGCAAAGTCAGATGCCTAATTGGTAGTTTCAGTTCTCAAGAAGGCTCAAAACTGGATTGGCGCATTTCGCTGAGTTTGTCAATAAGTTTTATTATTTTATAGATTTCAAAGCAAGTCACGTGTTATCATTTATATGTAATACATTCATCTATGTATTTTTGTGAAGAAAATGTGTCTCCGTTGTGTTGTTATTTGGAGAAGGTTAGAACTGGTATTCAGTTAGCCCTAAGATAGGTTTATAGAAGGTTGTCTTATAATGTGTGTTCTTATGGTTTGTAATCGTCCAAAGGTGTTTTTAGTAGAAAAAATATTGTAAAATTTGTCAAGGTACAGTGCAGTAAAATGATTTTTAAGTATAGCCATGCCATGCCACCCTGCCGACCAAAGTGGCATGGCTAGGACGAGAGGGAACACAATGAGACAACCTAATACTATTCTATAAAACCCACACTATGCGATCTTGTAAGCCTGACATGTGGGACATTTATATTTCTTGTATTATATGAGTGGACTTCACAACGATCATCAAAGTGACTTCAACTCGCGGCCATGAAATTAGGCGGGAGGGAGAAATGTCGGTGTTGCCAATTTGTGCTGTAGTTATTTCTACAACTTACACCCGTCATGTAAAGGTTTTGAAGCGCAAGGTAGTGTGCTTTCTCTCGTGCTTGTGAATCTGTCTACAGAGCATTGTGAAATAAAATTATACCACTGCCTTCAGAAAATGCTACTGATTCCAATGGTATGACTTTTTTATTTTTCAAACGCAGCAAATAATTAACAAAAGAACAAAAATATAAATGGTAATTTAATTCAAAACTGCCTTGTATTGAATTTTTCACCAAGCGAATTTTTTGTTTTCTTGGTCAGCAAAATTTCATCTGCGGCAAAGCTGTAGAAAATCGTATGAATAAAATTTTTTGATCGAAACTTTTTTTATGAAATTTTTAGTTTAGTTGTAAAAAGCATAACAGCATGAATCAAGAACAAAGAAACTAAAGGAGCTGGAGCTGGATGGCATTGTCGACTATTTGAAGGGTTCACTGCTGCGGGGCTACATTCTACCAACTATGACGGAGAAGTACGCGCCATCTATGAAGCTGCTACAACTCTAAGTACACTAACCCTACCAGCTCAAAAAGCCGCATTTTTCATTGACTCTCAGGCCGCAATTTTAGCGTTAGGCAGCGATAGCCCCACTGATTGCCTCCGCACCGTCCAGTGCCGTGAACAGCTTGCAGAACTCATCAGCTCTGGATGGACAATAACGTTACAGTGGGTCCCAAGCCACGTCGGAGTTCCGGGAAACGAGCGAGCTGACAACTTAGCCAAGCAAGGCGCCGAATCCACCCAACCTAACAACCCCACAACTCTCAGAGCAGCAAACAACAAAATCACGACCACCATAAACAGATTTACCACCAATTACCTGAAGGAGCAAAGCATGGGAAAGACCTGGGAATGTCTCGCCACCAATGGACCAATATCAGGACGACTGGAGAGATCCACTGCCGTTGCTCTCTTTAGAACAACGACTGGACACGACTACCTTCAGGCCCACCTGCACAGAATCGGCATGGCCCCAAATGACTGCTGTCCTCTTTGCCGGTCCTCCCGGATGGACGCTCTTCATCTTATGACATGCACCAGCCTCACGACCATGCCCGATGACATCGCAACACGCTACTGGGAGGCTCGTCGTCTAATGGCCGAACTGCCAAGGACGGATGGCGTTGGATAAAGTAAGTAAGTAAGAACAAAGACACGCGGGGGCTCAGCGAGAACCGTAGAAACGTAGGGTACATTTAAATAATAAATATTGTTATTAATAATTAGATTTTTGTAAGAAAGTATTTTTTAAGTCATTAATAATATTTTGTTGTTCATGTAGCACAAATACAAATTGTCCCACAAATATAAAGTAAATATTGCTCGTCACGTCAGTCACGTAATCCATTCTCGTTAGTTGTAATATATGAACGATTTTATTTAATGTGATTCTGTCTTTTGGCGAGTAATTTTGTAAAATAATTAGTTTACTTAGATTCATGAATTTTTAGTTATGACCCATAGGTGTGAAATAATATGTCTAAACTAGAACACGCCAATTTAATTTATTAACAGCGAGCTTTTATGCCGTAAACTTGTAACAAATATTATATTTATTTTAAATATATAATTTTATTTTAGGCAGCTATTGTGGTTTCACCAGAAAAGTCCTTTATTTTGGAGTCAAGAACAAGTACTGTGTCATCTGCGCTTGATCCTCTCAGAGAGGGTTGGATAAACCACCTCATCACGCTTGTTTCAAAAACTGGAGAAGCAGTTCGTCCACCATAGAGTCAACTGCCCTATGGAAGGATTTCTTCTCAGCAAGGACATGTATGGTGTGAAATATTCCAAATTGATCGCAGACGGGGACAGCAGCTTTTACTGTAAGATAATTGAAAGTAGTCCCTATAATGACATGACAGTGGAGAAAATTGAATGCCGAAATAATTTACTAAGAAACTATTGCAATAAGTTACGTGAAATAGCCACAACAACTCAAAAGGAATTTGACAACATAAAGAAAGGCGAGGGAAATTGCAGAAGCTTACACTTAAAAATGAGAAGAGTGGTAGGATCCAGGATTCTAAGATGCAGAGCAGCTGTGAAGAAAGCATCGTAAGTCAGAAGCTGGAGGTATAGCTGAGAAATCCCAAAAACTGAGAAAAGACATAATAAAAGGGCCAAGCCATGTTTTTGGGGAACATGGCCGTTGTAAAGAAAAAGCAACTTCTGCGACGGTAAACTGAAAGGAGGAGAATACAACTATGTGGAGGATATGAAGAAATGTGGCATGTATCAAAGCGTAATGAAACCTGTAGATGTACTAGCAGATTTTTGTTATCATTTAGTACAAGACGTGGACAGTAACATTGTTGAAAATTACAATTCTATCATTGCCATGTTCACTGGTAGTAAGAGAACAAACTTAATTCAAAGAAATTCTTATCAAAGTAGGTGTGCCGCAGCTGTGGTATCTTATAATTCTAAAAGACCATTTTGCATTGCACAAAAGTGTGACAAAAGAAAGTCCTGGTTGTTACGCCAAGCTCTATGAAGCCAGAGGAAAAAAATGAAGGCAGAAAAAGGAATAGAGAGGAGGAAGAACACCCCAAAAGCAAGAAGATCTTTGAAGATGTCTTCATCTGGGCCTAAGAAAGATTATGGTCCATATGCCCAAAAACCAGATATGGACGAACATTTGTTTGCAAAAAAAGTTGAAGAGCATATTAAATGCCTAAAAAAATCAGAAAAGTAGATTTTTTGTTTGCAGGAGTCGACAGTAGACCAAAGTCGAAATATCCAACAGTACGAGGAAAGAAGAGTGAGATTGACTGCCTCAAACTTTAGCCTTATCTGTAAGAGAAATCCTTTTTTCTAAGTGTGGTCCTGTTGTCAGCTACCTTCTGTACAGACAGGTTAATTGTGCCGCCACAAAGTATGGCAAAGATCAGGAAGACTAGACAATCCAGTGCGTTGAAAAACTTTTAGGATTAAACAAAAAATAATCTATTATTGCTGCCTCTCCAGAGGGTTGGTAGGAGATGACGCTATTGTTGATGAAGTGTCCATCTTCAGATGAAAAGTGTACCCCTGAGGATTTGATCATGGACAGAAAAAGTCTGGCCGGTACTTTTTGGCTTAAAAACAAAACCAACAGCAGCATGCAAGTCAACAGGAGACATAGCTACTAATACCCGATCCAAGGCCAGCTGCAACTTACTCAAAGAAACTACTGTCACTTCGCCGTATGGACATCGCTGGGCTTGAAAGTAGAAACAATTGTAAAAGATGACGAGTTTTGGGCCTAGAGTAGAGAAATGCTACCAAAATTGGGAAAGTTTTATTTGAATTGTTTACTTCCAGAACTAATTAATCCCCGACACCTTCGACACATGCCCATAAGAGAGCCAGCATCAACATTGCATTAGAGTGATATAGTAAAAGGATTTAAACTAAAAACGATGGGTTGTTGCTAGATTATGATTATTGTAAATGTTGTAGAGTTGTTTGACTTTTTTGCTTACCTGTTTTAGTTATTGCTTTATATAGTAATTTATTTTAAAATATGTTTCAAAAACCTTTTACATAGTAATTTTGTTCAAATCCCCGTATCGTATTGTTATTGGTTCTCTCATGTGTTTCTCTAATTTTGATGATATTGTCTAACGTAACGTTGACTTAATGTCCTTACTTAAAAGAATAAAGTCCTAGTTTTTTATGACTTACAAAATATCTGTGCAGAATTTTAATGAAATATATTATAATGTATTAAATTTTCAGTTAGTGTTTTATATACAGTTAGTGTTCTCTACAAATACAGCTAAAAAATAACGGTGTAGTATACAGTATTTATATATAGTTTTAATTATATAGGGTGTTCCCAAGAATGTGTGTTTCCTTGACTAGTTATTCTAATTTTAAAAATGGCCAGGGATACAGAAGTAACATTTAACATAAATGTTCACTATTAAAGTCCTGACACAATCCTATTAAAATGTAATGTTTTTATCTAATATATCTTTTTTTCTTGTAACTATACAAAATATCTGAATAAGCCTTAAAAATAGACAAAAATTCACAACCAATAAACTTTTCTTTTTTTTTTAAATGTGGCATAAACGGGTTTAATTTAAGATTCCATTGCCTTGAAAAGTTCAATATCACAGAAAAAATTAAGAAATCTATCCAAAAACTGTCACCTCATCTAAATTCAGATTTTTACAACATTTACATGAGCATTAAAAACAAATTTAACAAAGAATTGGAGCACACTAAAGCCAAACAAATAAATACATTTTCTCATCTGAAATCTAAAACCTCAGAAACTAAAACTGCTGTGCAAAATTCATTAAAAGAGATTGATGATGCTTTAAATCCTGTTTTTAATCTTTCTTCTAGACCCCTTAGTAAACAAGAACATGATATCTTATCCAAAGGTCTAAATTTTTCTATTATGCCCAAAACACTAGGTTTGTTGGATTTCATGACTGGAATTGAATCGGCTGTTCTTAGGTTGTCACCGGAACAAGCGGAACAATTCAGATGTGAGGCCAGCATTGTACTGAAAAAAACTAAAATGCCTAAAACCAATATAAATAATGATGAAGCCCGTAAAAAGGGGGCCATGTCTAAATTAAAACGTTACGAATCTATCAAAATCCTACCCGCAAGTAAAGGTAATGCCACTGTAGTTCTGGATGTGGACATCTATGAAAACAAAATTATTGAAACCTTAAACGCTGGTAAATACACCTTACTTATTAAACACCCCACAACTAGTTTCGAAAATAAAGTTGCTAGCACACTCAGAAAGTTCAAGTTTTATTTCAGCGATAAACTTTGTTCTTCACTAACACCACATTACTCTAAACTCCCCCATATGTATGGCCTACCTAAAATACATAAACCTAACGTCCCTCTTAGGCCTATTGTCAGTTACCGTGGTTCCCCATGCAGGAAATTATCTAAATACCGTCTGCGCATAATTAAACTACTAGCAGGAAACAATGACACTTTTGTGAAAAACTCTAAACATTTCGTGGATTTATGCAAAGATATTAAACTAAATGAGGAAGATAGGTTAGTAAGTTTTGATGTTGAAAGTCTATTCACTAATGTACCCGTACAAGAAACTCTTAATATAATTGAAAGTAGCGACTTTTAAAAGACAACAACTTAAAACAAAGAACTAACCTGCCAGTTGTTGCCATCATGGAACTCCTTAAATTATGTACGGAGTGCAATTACTTTCAAGTTAATAATAAAATATATCGCCAAGATGATAGTGTGGCAATGGGTAGTTCACTCAGTCCTATTTTTGCCAATATTTTTATGGAAGAATTTGAGAAGAAAATTATAGATTATTCCGAATTTAAACCGAAAATTTGGCTCAGATATGTGGACAATACATTTGTTGTACGGCCTCATGATTGTAATAAATTAGAAAACTTTTTTGCTTCCATTAACAACGCTTCTGATTTCATATCCTTAACTATGGAAAATGAAGCAAATAATAAATTAGCTTTTCTGGATGTGTGTATTGAGAGAGATAGGGATGTCCTAAAAACATCAGTCTATAGAAAGAATTCACACACCGGTCGTTACTTAAACTATAACTCAAATAATCCTAATTCCATCAAAGAAGGAATAGTTCATTCCTTACTTGTAGAGCCTATAAAATTTGTTCTGATAATAATAGCTTAAACAGTGAACTTGCTCGTATTGAGCAGGATTTAAGTTCTAACGGATATCCCCAGTCCATATTTCTAAATGTAAGAGAGCGAAAAATAACAAAAAGAAAGAGTCCAAAGATGAGAATAAACCTCTAGCGTACATGACAATCACATATGTGCCGGGATTATCGGAAAATGTTAGGCGCGTATCCAGAAAAATAGAATTTGTACTGCTATTAAAACAAAAAACACTGTTAGACAACATCTCGTCCAAACTAAACCAAAAAATGGCACACTGTATTCTAAAAACTGTATTTACAGTATTAAATGTGAATGTGATAGGCAATATATTGACAAGACCAAAAGACCTTTAAGCGTTAGAATAAAAGAACACAAAAGTAATGTACGGTTAGGCCTAGTCGATAAATCAAAAATTGCAGAACATATAATAAAAAAATATGGTCCGAAAATCACTAATTTAATTGGGAAGAGACAAAAATCATACACTGGGAAAGTAATGTTTACAAACGTAAAATAATTGAAGCCTCATATATAAAACTAGCGGACAACCCTATCAGCCAAACAAGCATTGAAGTAAGGCCACTATGGCCCCCATTATTAAAAAAAGAACTAAAACTTGATTATAATAACCATATTAATCTTAAAACAGAAATGTTACACCGACTAATAAAAATGCTGAACTTTTACCAGTAGAATCACCATGTGGTGTTATAAGCCGTTCCCGTGCGAAACAGTTGAACTATATTAAACAATAGGGTACTACCCCTTCCTGTTTGCCACGCCTTAATACTCTAGCCAGTTGTCAGTCTCACTGAAACTTGTCAACTAGACACTTGCCATCAATTGCGTGTGCTTAGTGACTTCTCAGTCTTAGCTCTAAAATGTATCACGTAGATATTTAAGGTTAGTAGTAATTTGTAGTTTTACTTTGTTCACTCTTACAGACCTAGTTGCCTGGGTTTATGTACCGATAGTTTTAGTCACTTGAGAACTGGAATTGATTTGTATTCCCCAAACGTCGTGTTTGATAATTTAACACAAAAATGATGGCAAATGTCGGAACAAATAATTATAATAAATTTCTATTCTGTTAGCAATTCACCTAGTTGTTACTGATGCAACTTGTGTTATACCCACACAATAACTAATGGGATTGTAACAGTTGTAATTCTTGACAAAGGGAAGAATTCATGCATCATTTAATGACAATTCATCCTCCAAGAAGTGAAACTAGCTTTTGCCCTAAATGGAGACTAGAATATAGTTTCAGACACAAAATTCGTGAAAAATTTAATGAAGCACTGTTATAAAAAGGTGATAGAAAGACTGTTATTTTACAAATGTCCTGCTTGAGGATCAAAGTTTAAATCACAACAAAACCTCCTGAAACAAGCTTGTACAAGCATTGGAAGTAACTGGTACTGTAACTATTGTGAAATTAGATATCCAATTAAAGCTCGATACAGATTCCATCTCCAATTTCATAACGAAAAACAGTATTTTGAAAAGAGTTGCAATATTTGCTTGGCAGAATCAAACGAGGAAGACAGTTTTTATGATTATATAAGATTCAACCATGAACCTGTAGTAAGCTGAAGTGTTCACGCTGCAACAAAGTTTTCAACAATTTGAATTCTTTGACAATACCAAGCACAGAAATCAAGAAACCCGCAAACACAATTGTGTGATTTATGGAAAGAATTTCTGAATGCGCAAACATTGCGAGAACATAATCTTGCTCATATGGAAGTGCAACCTTACCAATGTCATATAATTTCATATTAAATTTTAAGTTGGTGTTGAATAGATGGCTAAGGAAAAAGAGTTTTTACACTATTAAAGAGTTTATGGACTGTAATATCAATTATCTTATATTTTAGTTTTGTGTATGAACTGTATCTTGTATTATTAGTATGCTGTGTAACATATTATTAGTCTTATGTATATACCCTATGTCTGTAATGTTGTAATTTATGTTATGCCTTTCTGACCATGTCTATTGAAACTGTGCTTGTTTAACGACAATCAATATTTCTATTCTGTTAGCCATTCACCTTGCTGATACTGATGCAACTTATGTTATGCCCAGATAATAACTAATGAGATTGTAAAAATTGTAATTCTTGATTTAACACAAAGGAAAGAATTCATGCATCATTTCCTGACAATTCATCCTCCAAGAAGTGAAACTAGCTTTTGCCCTAAATGGAGGCTAGAATATAGTTTCTGACACAAAATTCGTGAAACATTTAATGAAGATGCACTGTGATGAAAACGTGATAGAAAGATCGTTATTTTACAAATGTCCTGCTTGAGGATCAAAGTTTAAATCACAACAAACCTCCTGAAACAAGCTTGTACGAGCATTGGAAGTAACTTTTACTGTAACCATTGTGAAATTAGATATCCAATTAAAGCTTGATACAGACTCCATCTCCAATTTCATAATGAAAAACAGTATTTTGAAATGAGTTGCGATATTTGCTTGGCGGAATTAACCGAGGAAGACAGTTTTTATGATTATATAAGATTCAACCATGAACCAGCAGATAAGCAGAAATGTTCACGCTGCAACAAAGTTTTCAACAATTTGAATTCTTTGACAATACACAAGCACAGAAATCAAGAAAACCATAAAAACAAGTGTGAGATTTATGGAAAGAATAAATTATGCTATGTACTTTTGCACTAATAATAGAACATAAATGACATAAAAGTCATCTATGCATGCAAAATATTTTCTAAGGAGTGAAAGGAAAAAACTGTTTTTTGTTATTTTGGGCAAGAAAAGGGGTAAACAAGAGGAAAATTATTAGTACATAAGAAATACTCATTTCATGACAGTGGAGTATAGACCTGGCAATTCAAGCTAATTGGGCTGAGTTTTCAGCGAAGTACAAAAAAAAACTCATAAGACTTGGGAGTAAATACAAAACAAAGGGTAATGTTTAAATAGATGTTTGGTGTGTATACGAAATAGTTAAACAGTACAAAGCTGTGCTGTCATTGTTAAAAAAAATATAAATATGTCCAAGAAATATTAAAATCGAAAAGTTATTTGAAATCAAAGCATAGATAAAAGTAACGTATTTGACCTTAACACTTATAACGAAACATCGGTCATTTTGACCAACGGGTAAATTTTACTTCACAGAATTGGTACTCCTGCTTGACCTTGGCACTCCTCCTGCCACATACCTTACCCCCTCCTGCCACATACCTTACCCTCTCCACCATCCATCCCTACATTCTTCAGTTTCAGTGACGGAGTTGAGTGAACAATACGTTTTTGTGAAATTGGAACGGTCAGAATCACTGTATCTTTCGTTTAACGTAATTTTCGCGCCGGTCAAAAACACCGCGTGTTTCGTTTAGTGATGTAATCGAATGTATGAGTGAGAAATTGTTGTTACAGTTTTTATTAAACCAAGAAATGATCGTTTTAGGAATAGTGAAAATGACAATAATAACCAAAGTTACGATAATAATGTAAGGTTTGCTGGTGAAGATGAAAGGCCACATGAAGATGGAAGGTCAGATGAAGATGGAAGGTCAGATGAAGAGAACTGATGTTAGAAGAAGGGTGAGTCGACCAATATAATAAATTCAGTAGCCCTAGACGTTCCAATGACTGCATATTTCTTTGAGAGAATGAGGAAAACTGAGAAAGGCCCTCCAAATGCTTGGAAAAGTAGACAACCCCCTAGAAATGTAAGGACCCCTGTCCGTAACATTATAAGAGGAGGATTGA
This sequence comes from Philaenus spumarius, assembly GCA_018207615.1. Classification (NCBI taxonomy): domain Eukaryota; kingdom Metazoa; phylum Arthropoda; class Insecta; order Hemiptera; family Aphrophoridae; genus Philaenus; species Philaenus spumarius. The sequence continues at coordinate 83,545 of JAGFPH010001671.1, forward strand.
TTACCAGGGATAACAGAACCTGCTGAGCCTTAGGAGAAAGATCAAATAAAACAGACGTTTGGCGACTGTTTTTTGACTTAGATATTATTTCAAAAATAGTTACAAATACTAATGTAAAACTATCATCTGTTCGTGAGAAAATCCCTCCTGGACAAAGTACAACTAACTAATTTTGAAGAGGTAAACGCCCTAATTGGTTTGTTGCTACTATCCTCGATTCTAAAGTCCAATGATGAAAAGATGGAGTCTCTTTTTACAAAAGACGAGTTCAGCCGATCGATTTTACGGGCTACTTTGTCACTGAATCGCTACAAAGTTTTAGTGGCGTCACTAAGATTTGATGATGCTCAAACTCGAGAGCAAAGAAAATCAAATGATAAAGCAGCAGCTATATCGGAAAAATTATTAGCAACAGTCAGGCTTATCATCCTTTGGCCTACGTCACCATTGATGAGATGCTGATTTCCTTTAGAGGACGATGTAGCTTTAGAATATATACTCCAAAGAAACCTAAAAAGTACGGGATAAAGGTCATGTGTTTGGCCGATGCCAAAACTTCGTATTTATGCAATGCATATACTTACTCGGGCAAAGGAAGTGATGGAGTTGGCTTGACAGAAAATGAAAAGAAACTTAGTATTCCCACACAATCTGTCATTCATCTGAGTAAACCTATTGAAGGTCATAACCGAAACGTGACTGGTGACAATTGGTTTTCTTTGCTGGAGTGTGTTGAAGAACTTGGTAAAAGGAAGCTCACCTGCGTCGGATCTTTGAAGAGGGACAAAAGATGTATTCCTATTGAGTTCCTTCCTAATAATGATCGTCCTGTAGTATCTACTCTGTATGGTTTTAGAAATGATGTAACGCACCTTTCTTTGTACCGAAAAAGAACAGAGTTATTTGCCTACTATCCAAACATAATTATCCAGTATGCATTAGATTATATTGGGGTTGATTCCTCCTTGGAGAAGGCCTCCTTGCACGTCAACCTTTGGTTTATTGTGCCCCCTGTGTAACGCGCCTAGCACGTTAGAAGCCTGTATCCCTTGTGAGGTCCTGGATTTTCTCCACCAAGTATGAGTCTTCTTCGTCTCCTGGTTGCTGGATTCCAAAGAACCTCTTCCTCCTCCAGGATCTCGCGCTCAAATATGACGTGGCTTGCTGACTCTTCTGCCTGATTACAAAGCCGACAGCGTTGGTCACCTTCAAGGATTCCTACTGTTGCTAGGTGTTTCTTGAACTGGCCATGTCCAGTAATGAATTCTACAGCTCTTTTGAGTTGTGGTCGGTTTAACTTGATTAGGGATTTAGTAAGCTTGGCGTTTGGTCCCTTGATCAGTCGTTTACTCTGAATGTGCCCAGGTAATCTACACCATCTCTGGCGTTGCTCTTCCCTGGCCCAGTTTTTTACTGCACTCTTGGCCATGCTACGGCTAATGCAGCACATTGATTCTGGCCCCGTGAATGGTGTAGATGCTCCTTTCTTTGCAAGAACATCTGCCATCTCATTTCCTGGAATGCCACGGTGTCCTGGCACCCATTTCAATTCCACCATATTTAATGTGGAGAGTTTGACTAGTGTTGAGAGGCACTCCTTCACCAGTTTGGATGTGACTTGTACTGAGTTCAGCGCTTTAAGTGCTGCTTGACTGTCAGAAAGTATTAGGATGTGTCTATTCCTGTATCCATTCGACAATCCTAAGTGGGCGCAAGCAGTAATTGCTAAGATTTCTGCTTGGAAGACTGTGCAGTACGTCCCAAGACTTGCACTAATGTTCGTCCTTGGTGAAGCGCTGTATACGTAATAGCCAGAATTGCTGCCCATCAAAGACCCGTCTGTGTACCAGACTAGAGTTCCTGTAGCAGATGCCGGTTTCATGTTTCCTTCCCAGTCTTCTCGGGTACTGAGGGTTACTGTAAAGGGTCTATAAAAAACGTACTCGGTCTGCATTACATCAGTAACCATGTCTAACACCGAGTTTTTAAGTACGGTGTTCACAATGTCGGAATGTCCTGCTCCTGGCATGCCCCTCCGCCATTCGTTCAAACTTATTAGTCTGTATGCCGACTTCCTTGCCTCCGACATTATGTGAATGTCTAGAGGCGGAAGTCCAAGGAGCACCTCCAAAGCCGCTGTAGGGCTGCTTCTGAAAGCTAAAGTTATCCAGTATGCATAATACAATCGATACAAATCAAGAGAAGAAAAAACCGGAAATAATTTGCTTGTATAATAGCACAAAAGCTGGCGTCGACCTCATGGTGAAGTGTGCGGTCTATTCAGCAAGCAGAAAAACTAGACGTTGGCCGTTAGCTGTTTTCTACCGACTTATAAACATTGCAAGTGTAAAGTCGTACATAGTGTACACGTGCTAATTCGCAATGCCGATGAAAGGCTTCGGATATCCTACTGATACCAGGAATACAAGCGATACTAATATCGTGGGGGTGAGGGGTCCTCTTCCACACATTAAAACATTTGAAATCTTTTAAACGATCCAGTTAATTAGCAATGCCGATGAAAGGCTTCGGATATCCTACTGCTACCAGGAATACAAGCGATTCTAATATCGTGGGGGTGAGGGGTCCTCTTCCACACATTCAAACATTTGAAATCTTTTAAACGATCCAGTTAATTAGCAATGCCGCT
>JAGFPH010001671.1:88887-100635 GCA_018207615.1 Philaenus spumarius
ATCTCTAAACTTACCTGAAATTCACTTTTTTCTACAATTAAATCCAAGGTATTATTAGGAAACAAGTCAAAATAAAATTTATTTCAGTAAGTGTTTTTATGTATGGTATATTTTCAACAAATAAATATGGTTAACAGCAAACAAATGGGAAACAATCAATTCTTACACAAATTATACTAGGTGGGAATGTGTTACAAATATTATTTATCGAAAGCAATAATTTATAATTCCCAGTTATTTTCCTAATACAGGTAAATCTTTCTACAGAACTTAAGAACATTTTAAACTCAGTTCTTTATCAAGGAACATTATAGGAATGGAAATGATCATGCAATAATGATTTTAAAATAATTTTTAAAGGAATTAAAATACGACTCAATATAATTGTTGATGGTTTTAATGTATGTACCATTAAATCAATTAGTCTGTCCGAACATAAGAAGGGACAAAAGAAAATATGTATACAATAATTCAATCCACTGATTTGGACATAATCGTAAACCCCAACATAAAAATAATTACGTGTTATGAGCAGAAATAACTCAGCCTTTGAAGGGTTAGTTTAGATTTTGTGTGGTTTTTGACATTATAGGTTTCTGTTTTGGAGCTTGCGAGTTGTGTTGCACTTTTATTAATTGTTTGTGCTATTAGTTATTGTTTGTAAATAAACTATTATCTAGATCATTGTAAAAAATGGATTTCAAGAGACTTAATGATACTGACGAATTAAAGATGCTTCTAATACAGTGAAATCTCTATAATTCTGTTGAGCCTATCTAGTATATCACATTTATAACCTTATCTTAGATACAGAATAAGTGTAGGAAGGACAATCATCTGCTTCTAAAAGAGTTTTTAAACTCCAGAAAAACGCAATGAGGATCTGTTTCAATACAAACGTATCTTTCATAATTTTTTTGCTACACCCTACTTTATTAGTTTTGGCAACTCAGCAAAATAAAAAGACTCATAGTCACAATGTCTCTTCAATAAATCCTCTATACAATGCTGAAATATTTATTAATAATATGCATGATGGAATTAAACAGAAAAAACTTGAAAAGGAACCTTAAATCAATTCCAGTACTTTGCTTGTGAGAGAGTGTAGTTAAGGCACTTGGGATGTCAATTTACTGGGTTTCAAGGCTTTGTAGTATTAAATTAACTAACAATTATAAATAATAGATCAAATGACAGACCAACTCATTTTAGTACACCTGTGCGCAACCACTGTTTACTCTGTCTTCCAATGGAAAGCGCTAGTAGGAAAGATTTTCTGAATCGTGTTGTCTTCAGTGATAAATCAACATTTCACCTTAGTGGACATGCGAACACTCATAATGTGATGTCTGTGGGTCAGAAAATCCCCACGAGATGGTACAGTTGCAACGGGACTCCCTTAAATTGAACGTTTTTTGTGCCATTTACCCGGCGGAAAGTTTTTGGGTCTATCTTTTTTGCTGAAGCAAGATGGTGCACCGCCTCAGCGGTATAGCTCGGTACGCGATCGGTTAAACTACGTTGAAGCTGACCTTTGAATTGGCCGCAAGGGGCTGGATAACGTTCGCCCGATCTGACGCCTTGCGATTTTTACCTTTGGAAACAGGATTGCAGCAATTGTTGCAACAAATACACCAGACACACTGAACAATGTTTGAGACTAACTTGACTATCGACTCGATGTGTGGTGCAACAAATACACCAGACACACTGAATAATGTTTGAGACTAACTTGACTATCGACTCGATGTGTGGTGTTTGATGGACTGTGCTCACATTGAACACTTGTAGGAAAAACTGTCTGAGTTGTTCTTTCATTTGATGTATTATTTATAGTTGTAAGTTAAATATAATAAATATTTCAAAACCATAAAACCCCATTATTCATTTTGAAACATCTGGTATAACATTTGAACAATGTTATTTTGTAAAAAGGAAACTAAAAGAATTTTACCGTCCAATAGTTGTTTTGTAATAAAAACAAGGGATAAAATTAGTACACAATGTTTCTCAAGTGATTTCACTAAAACAGCAACTAAGGTGTACTTTTTAACTTTTATGAAATTTTTCATGAAAGGAAAAGTAACATAAATCGCTAATTTGTTTTAATTATACTACAGTGATATGTACAACAAAGTCAGTCCAATCTAGTTGTTGATAGTATTTGTTTACTATGATGCAGATTAAATTATTTTAGTGCAACGGTTTAAATTAAATGAATGTTTGCCTCATACTGATTATCTGTTTAGGCTTTTCAGTACTGTTCGCTAACAATATGCGCAAGATATAATTTTAACCGCTAATTGTGACTTTTTTCAATACATTTAAGTTTAGTTATAAGCAGGCTATTAAAAAATTCCATCAGTGTAAAATTAAAATGTAAGTATTTCCTAATCACATAAATCTTAGGAAGTATAAACTAAGTTAAACTGATTTTATATGATTTTTTTAAAGGGATGTTTAATCAAAATCGAATCACTACTTCCCAGGGTTCAGCAAAATATGTCTGCATGACATGTGTCAAAAAAAAAACAGAACTTATTTTTATTCAGCAGCAAAGTTTTGTAAAAACGATAATCACATATGAAACTATATTGAAATCAGTTCAGCGCTTCACGAATTATAACTATTTTACACTGCTGAAAAGTAAGTATAAGAACAATATAGTGAACCAGACTAGTTCTGTTAGTTACAGTCACATGTATCGATTAATCAAAAAATATTTGTAAATCTTGACTTTTGTGCTCAGTAGCGTATTACAATATTTTAGAAAATAATATGAATGTGTCTGTTTAACAAATTAAAAATAATTTCCATTTATAAAATATTTTTTTATCTCACTTCTGCAATTCAAAGTAAAAAAATCCAGATTTTACACGATTAAAAACATAAACAAGGATAAATATCCATTATTTTTCAAATAATTATAAAGTACATTTAATTGGCAAAAAAGAAAAAAAAAAAGAAAAGAAAAACTATTAGTATTGATTGATAAATACAAGTTACAATGTATAACCTTAGAACATGCAAATTCATTGATTAAAGCCTTGGTGATAGTGGTTGGGTAGCGCCACCGTGCCAGGCGCTCGTTTGTTTGACCTATTGTATTAGGTACTTGGTCACAGTAAATATAAAAATACTGGGAAGGGGGCGGACCATTCAACTTAGACCCGAAAAATCTAAATCAAAGTAGTCGATACTTGTCTCATTGTAATAGTTACTGGACAATAATGCATCTTTGCTGTAGTTTATCATTTACTTAATTTTACCTAAAGAAAATTTTAAAACTGTATACAACATCTGGTAAGTTTAACATTGAAATAACGGTAAACAAACAAACAACCATCAACAGGATAAAATTAATAGATTTATTAAATAACATTCAAGTCTTATTTTATAAAATATTTCAACCTCTTTAATGTCTTATATAAACGTTTCAAAATCTAAGTACATTAGGCCAAAAATAGGTATTTATGAGCACTTCTTCCATTAGCCTAAAGTTGATTGTTAATAAGTATTAAAACCTTTTCATTATATTAAGTATCTAAAAAATATATAATTAATAAACACAATATAATACAATTATAATTAATAAACCTTAAATAATATACATAATTCAACGCATCGTAATAAATAATGTTAAATAATGAATTAAATTGTATTGTCATATAAACATACTGACAAACATATCTTTAAGTATATCCGTTAAACGCTCATTCATATATAAAGGGTAAGTTTTCATGCTTTCATAAAAATGTATACAAATTGTATGCTTTTATTATGTTTAAAAAATTTCTTCACCTACAGAAAATTATTAAATCTCCATCTACAGTTTGTAAAAGAACAAATAAATTTTAAACTGTATGACTAACTATTATAATCAGTTATTTGTAAAAAAAGTTTATATCCATAGTTATCTTTAAATATACAGTAAGGCAATTAAGCCAAAAGCAAGGAGTTGTCAAGGTTAAAAACATATTAATAAATAATAACAATTAATTTACTAAGTGTGAGTTTGGTATTTTAAATTTAAATTAAATGGAAGCAAGACATTAAATGAGTTTAGTAACAAGATAGCTTGAAACTTAACCGACTATCCTAAACAAATTCTGGTTTCTGTAACATGTCTTTTATGGTGGGGTTAGTTTTCTAGTTAGATCAGTGATCCTACTGTATTTGTATTCTGCAAGTGATGAGGCCCGGCACGAGACGGTATTTAGATATGAATTGTTAATTTGTGTACCATTCTAACGTATAGTACAATGGAAAGATTTTAAGAGTCCAGTCATGGGTGAAGAAACAGCTGAAATTTGAATGGAAAAGAGCAAGAATGAAAGAAACTAAATTAATAAAAATTGTATTATATACGAGGTTTGTTACAAAGTAACGGGAATTTTGTAATATTGTGAAGTTGTATTGTTTTCTTATTGTGTTGGTAAACATGTTTGAAAAATATAAATATGTACATTGTTAGCCTTATTGAATGTTTAGTCTGTCAGCTGTACGATCAGAATGCGTTAAATTTAGCTATAAGAATGAAACAAACTGCAGCAATGTTTTAGAAACGTTAAATATTGTTTTTGAGAGTCTGTTATGAGGAAACAAGGGTTTACGAGAGGCAAAGCGCTTCCAAGAAGGCAGTGAAGGTGTTGAAGATGAAAAGTGCCCTGGACGCCACGGCAAATTAACAACCGATGAAAACATGGAAAAAGTGAAGGAAACGATTATGAAAGATCGTCGAAACACAATCAGAGAAATCACTGATGATGTCAGCATGTCAATTCCCTCGTTCCATGAAAACTTTCGGATGTTTTGTCTACGAAATGTGGCAGCAAACTTTGTTCTAACATTTTTGAATTTCGAACAAATTCAGCGGCGAATGGAAGTTGATTAGCGGTCGATAGTTAAAGTTGATAACAGTGCAGAACTAATGTATCAGTTGGTGAAACATGTGTTTACGGATACAACATCAAATCTAAGGCTCAATTGTCAGAGTGGAAACATTCTGGAAAGCTTGACAAGTGCGGTCGAATTTAAAGTTCGTTCTTTACATAGTGCACCGTCAGGAATACTTCCTACAAGTTAAACGCCGTTTGCGTGAAGCAATCCGAAAAAAATGCCCAGATATGTGGCGCAATAATTTATGGATTATTATTGCCACGCTAATACACCTAATCACAGATGAAGAGAGCTAAACGATATCCCAAAGATTGAAGTCCACAATTGTTTCGGGATATTGAAAGAAGCGCTGGCTTAAGTGTATAATATCTAATGGATATAAGCTAGGCCGATGGGAATAACTTATAAGACTCTGTCAGTCATTTGTTTCTGATGGCAACATCACCAATGTATTTCAACCAAACCGGACACGTTTACACAGTCCCATTTCTCCTCTACTTTCCTCTCTCGCACTGTTCACAGATCAGCCTATCTTGTTAATATAGGCTATACCGTTAATATAAGCTATCTTGTTAATGTTTTACCGTCTAAATTTTGAAGCAATAATAATTAATGAATTTAAAGACAAAAAACAGTGGTTTGTTACACTAATAGTTTTCTTTTCATTAAGTAATAGCTTATGCATCGACTTATTACTAAACACCCTTTATACCCGATGTTCGTAGATTCTGATTTACACAATAAAATAAGGCAATATTTTCTTTACAAATGATGCATTTATCCCAGGATTTCACATTTACACCCCTTTCTACCAACATGTAAACAAATAAAAATGATAGACAAAAAGTAAAACGGTATCACATATGTTCCACATTTGGTTCAATGCTAGTAACACATTTAACCAATAATCTCTTAATTCTATAGGAGGATGTTATATTTGTAAACTTTATAAATATTTGAAATTTACAAATATAAATTATAATAAACCACTTTTTTATAAGGCTAATCAATAAGGGGACAAAAGTCACACTGAACAATCCGTTTAAGAAATTTAATAAAATATTGCGGTTTCCTAATTACCATAATTCATTAGCTTGGCTTCTTCAGTGCAAGATATATTACAGTACTACCACTACAACATCACAAAAAACAAATACTTTCACACGAAAAAAACGTTTATTTACAGTCTAAAGATGTAGTAAAAATGTATAAATATTATACAAAATTAAAATTGTACATTAATCAGTACGTACATTATAATGACACTAGTTTGATTAAAACTTTAAAAAAAAAATATTTTGAATTCTTGTTGCGACCAATTCAGCTTCGAATTACACAAGTAGAATGTATATAATAATACAAAAATATAAAAAATGTTATCAACTTCAGGCATAAATCCAGATTTTACTTAGAAAAGGTAACTCAATTAGTTTTTATATGCATGGAATGGTTCGTTGCCATAACCTAAAATGTAAAGTTTTTATTTATTTTTAATATTATAAATTCATTTGCAGTTAATGATTAATGTATGTTAAATTTATAGTTCTAAACAAAAACTGAAAAGTGACTAAAAAATAATTTTGCATAGTTACTAGACTTGCACTGAAGAAGAACCGATTATGATAATATTACAATTTTGATTTTTGTAAATAATTTTTAAGGAAGACTTCTGGTTCACACAAGACGGGAAATATTTTAGGTTTATTATAGTGTACTTGCACTTGAGACTAATGGCTCGACCCAAACTTTTACCTTAATTTCCCGTTTTCGTTGTGTGTTCTGAGAGCTCACGAGTGCTTCGTAAGCGGTAAAGGTTGTTGTAACGAAGGCGGTGTTACTTGTCGAGACTTACGGGTAAACTTTGGAAATGAAATTTTGTGCTTTCTTGAACGAAGTTTGTCTGCTGTGAAATCCTCAGCTACAGTTGAGTTTGAATCTGTAGAGTATGCCGTATCATCATCGGGTTGCGAGGACATTGAAGAATCTTGACGGTCGGATTTCCTCTGTGGACGTCTGAGACGAGGAGGTGCGATGGCTTGTGAATCCAAGTTCAAGTCTGACTGTGATATTTTAATAGCAGAAGCCTGAAATAATACATAATTTATCCTTCTACATTTTGGTAACCCAGTAGACACTTTATTGTAATCACACAAAATGTTATCAATTGGTTATGTATCTAAAGTCCCGATGTAAATGCCAACTATTTCATTTCTGAGTTATGTTTCTCAACTGATGAATCATTCATTCACTAGAACAAAGTTTTTAGTGATAGGGATATACTACATTAATTAATCATGGCGGATTCACAAAACAGTCACGATTTAATTTTAACCCTCTGTTGGTCGCAATGTATCAAATTGATACCAGCAAGTGCAAAAATGGTGTCATTTTCTTCTACGCTGTCGGGGAACTCTCCCCTCCACAGCCGCCCTTCTTTACCCTTTCCCCTTCATAACTACACAGACATATATAAAAATATTTCTAAAAATAGACTGGGATGACAAAGATATGATGTATAAGTAAGGCTGTTTATTGGTTGGAAGACTGACCAATTGCAAGGGTCTACAAAATGCAATATGGGGTCATAACTTCCCATCTATTTGTGAGATTTTTGATTTGATGGAAGTTTTAGATAGGGGAAATTGTCATGAATCCAACGATATATAGGTTTAACTAAGAAAACCTACTGGGCGGGTTGTAGGGAGGGACATAGAAACTCGAATTTCTGCGTCATTTTGCCGAAATTCATTCGCCTGACATTGGCTTTTAGAAAACTCAAAACCGAAATGATGATTATGTATGTAAATATATGTTTTAGAAAAAAACTTGTAAATACAAAAATTAAAGTTTTAATCATTTCCTTTCCAACGGTTTTTGTCTTTTTGAGATTGGATGATTTTTAGTGGGTGAAATATTCAATACTGTACTGAGACTACTCAGGAAAAACTGCAAGAAAGCCATTTGCCCTGAATATTTTTTTTCCTTTCGTATTAAGTAAAATTAGGGGAGACCACTGCGTGCTCCGCACGCCAACCCCCTTGTTGGAACCCAGTGTGCGCCGTAGGAACCCGGTGTGAAGTCAGCAAGGCTCAGGTTTACACTTTAATAAAAACCTAACCTAAAAATTAGAAATACTAATAATTGATTTAAAATTTGAAATAAACTGTTAATGGAAATATTAGAGACTACAGCTGATTACTGAATCAACAATAAACATTATTTATTTATTTTTGTTCAGTCTAGGCCTAACTTAAAATATATAGATAGTTGTTGCCCGACGATACTCGGAGGATACAGCTTTCGTAGTGAATGGAGCGCTAGGCAGATGGTGCGAAACATGTATAAATTGTACTTTTTAAAATACTATTTCCTTCCAATTACTTTTCTTATAGCAAAGTTAAAGAAGAAAAAATGGATTCGACAATCAGTGAATTTAACTAATATTTTGTACACATAATCTAATTTTTTGGGATATCAATACAGATAGGAAAGAAAGGAGAAAAAACCATTACCTTGCATAAATAATACAGTTGCCAACTACCATGAAAAATATTGTAATTTAAAACTGTAGGCCTATTTGTAAAATGTTGTATTTATGTAGGCCTTAATTATATATCAAGATAAAGATACACATGTTATTTTTTAATTGGTTTTTATTTCATATTGATTATCAAATGATTTAGAAGTTATTAATATTATAATAAAGAAATTAATACTGGAATATATTTATAACATAAATATAACATATTACGTTATACGAAGATGTACGTATGTTTCCGAAGTTAAACGAATGGGTATCTTCCATAAATTTCTATAAATGAATAAATTCATTGTTGATAAAAGGTTGTGTTTATATTCATTTTATAACCTCAAAGCAAATCTTATAACATATTATAACCTACCTTAATTTTATAACTCATATTAAAAAAAAAATAACTTCAGAAGAATTACATTATTGATGAATTAATTGTAATTGTTAACATAACCCCAAAATACAATCTACGCTAGGTTTTGTACAGATGATGGGTGAAATCAGCTGTTATATTATATGAGTGTTTGCTCTTCTTCTGTTGTTAGACAAAATACTTTGTTTCTTTACAATCAGCTGATTGAAGAACTGTAAAATAAAATCATTGCAAAGGTTTGGAAATGTTGATTTTTATAATTTAAGAAATTAAGATGACGTAAAAATATATAAAACCTGTTAATATAGAAAAGTTTTGCTTTTGTTTGGTATAAACTGAATGTAAATCGGTCCAGTGAAAGTCTCAGACAAACTGTCCAAAGGATTGAAAAAGTTGACTTTTTCTCCAATGTTAAATCTCCATAAGAAAAGACTATTTTTAATTTTTGACCGATTTAACGTAAATATTTTCAAAATACAAATAAAACCTGCTAATGTAGGACCGAAAACCTTTGTTTTGGTAAAACCCGCATGTAAATCGGCCCAGTAGAAGTCTCAGGCGAACTGTCCAAAAGTTTTTTCCTTACGGATTTAAATATATAGATAAGGTTTAGTATAAAATGGTTTATTATAAAGTAGATATGTCAGAGTACAGTCAAAATGAGCATACAATTTTAAAACAACATCTAAAGGATATAAATAAAGTTTTAAAATGAGTGTATCAATTTGATACACTGCGACTGATCACGCAAGTTTTTAGGTGCGACCGACGGAGGGTTAAAAGATAAACTTAAAATTTTAGACTGTTTTGACATATTAGCAAAAATGAGCCAGCGCAATGCGGCACCGCACTTAAAAATGTTGCAGCTACGTTTTTGTATAATTAAAAAAATGATTGTGATGGTATTAAATCTGCTCGGAAAGGAAACACAAATTTAAATTGTAAGAGGAAATGCAGTGGAAAAGAGAGTCAGGTCGAAGCCGAATTAAATTTTGGTTTTGTAAATGTTTGTGAACATAATGTGTATAGGCCTAACAGTATACATGATGTGCGTGTACATGATGCGACTATACATAATGTGCGTTTACATGATACGCGTGTACATGGTCCGCTTAAGAAACAAAAAGCCAATAAACTCACACTATTGCGACTAATAAAAATACCATGCTATTAGGGAAGTTTTTGTTACTACTGTGTTTAGTCCTGAACTTGCCTGAAGAAAACAATAACACTAGAACTAAAAATCATGTACTTATTGTAGAACATAAGAATAGTCAGGGTCAATGTTGTTTGTAGTCTCTGTTCTGAAGTATTTACGTAATGATCACAATAAACAGGGACTAGAGTTGTATTTAACACACATTCATGCAATTTAAAAACAATAGTTACAAGTCAAATACACCACAACTGCAACAGTAAGTGGAATCAATTAGCTGTCACTGTCCTGCTATATGGAGTGGACTAATAATGCTTTCTTCGAAATAAAATTTACTTTCGTTTGACGATGAAAGAGAAAAAATAAAATAATTTTTAGCCATTTCACACAAGAGTTAAAGAAAAAAATTAATCAGTGAAAATTGATTTTACATCTAACTCTAAGAAACGCAAGTTATTGCATTATGATTACAGAATCTGTACTGATCATATGAAAAATGTGTAAACCATCATCAAATTGTTATTCTAAATTTAACACTGTCCAAAATTTTATGTTTAGTTATAATTAGAATTTATGACCTAATTTATACAACGCACAATACAAAAAATTAGAGGTACCTTCTCAGAATTCAATATCTATTAAGAAATAAGAACATGATTACATATAAGTAAAACTTAACTAATATAAAGCCTGTACTTTATTAAAAATTGACCGAGTAGGATGCTTAATCAATATTGCTATCTTTTATTCTTCTTTCTCTAAACTGACCAATATTTAAATTCTTATAATCACTGGGTAATCAATATTGCTATCTTTTATTATTCTTTCTCTAAACTGACCAATATTTAAATTCTTATAATCACTGGGTAGCTTGTTATACAATCTCAAACACAAATATTGTGGAAATCTTTCAAATAAAATTAGATGGTGTTTGGGAAGTTTAAAATCATCAGTATTTCTGGCCTTATAAGCTGTGTTCAAGTTTAGATTTTATTGGTAATTCATCTTTATGAACCCAGCTCCAGATTTCGTAAAGTACAGACCAGCAAGCGTATACATTTTCAGCAATCGGAAAAGATTTTTACACGAGATTAGTGGAATAGAATCTGTCACTGTCCTAATTATTTTCTCAAGTAATATAAATACTGATTCTACTCCCAAGGCAATGCCCCAAACAATTATTCCATATCTTAGGATTGATTCTATATACCCATGATATCAAGCTCAAGCGAAACACTATATTGCTTAATGAAGTCCAGATGAGCCTTCCAATTAAGCCTCTCATCCTCTATGAGAGAATTGTTTATTAATGTACGTTTGTTTAATAATATAATTTGACTAATTTATGATTAGAATAGCTACAGTTGCCAAAATTACATCCAATTCATCATTCACTCAGCATGCTGACTACGATGTTGAGGATGTGTGCTGATTAAAAAGAGATCAATAAAATGTTTGCCTTTCAGGATGTTAGAAGGACAAACTTAAAATGCTGGTGGCTAAATGCATTAAAACATAACCATCCAGCTTGGAATGTAGATAATTATTATAAGTTATAGATAGAATAATATTCTATTGGCAAATGTCCACAATTTTAAGTAAAATAAAAACATAAGAGTTTTAAAATAATTATAAGTTGGTTATAGACTCTTAGCTGCTCTTGGCATTGCTTAAGAAAATCACTAGAACAAAATTTCATACAACCACGCATTTACAGACGATTATTTCATGACAAGAAGTAAAAACAATTAAAGACCAACTCACGGTGAAGGACACCTTGTTTATATG
>JAGFPH010001671.1:119793-168360 GCA_018207615.1 Philaenus spumarius
CTCCCAGGCCTAGCCAAGATTTATTCAAGATAACTAAGGTGAAATATATTGGCTATTTGTGACAGAACGATAAACCTAGTAGCAGCTACAAATGCTGTATCACTCTAATAATGTAATGACTAATAGTAGAAAATATTATTCATATGTAAATGTATTGTATCATGGTAAATGAAGCGGTCGAATGGCTGATTCGGATAACTTTCTAGCGACGGCCTCTTAATATGATTTAGTAGGGAGTAATAACTCAAACTTCAGCGACAACAGTACCATTTCTGTACTGCACCATGCATGACTATAGATTTAATACTTCGTGATTATTACTCAATGGTAATCATCACTTAGGTTCACATCTGTTGCTCCAAGTCAATTTGTTGTGTAGTTTGCTATTGTTTATTTTGGTAATAGCCTACTATTACTGGGTCAACTTGAAATTTTATGATATTTTAGTTAGACAATATATTGAACAAGAACTCTAACTAAAAAACAAAAAATTAAAAGCCGGAAACGTTGTACATAGACAGTAGTTAATATACAAACTTATATATGTTTACACTTTTGAAACATCTGCGACTAAAGACAACAAAATAAACAAATAACTACATGTCCGAAACCTTTAGATAAGAAAGTTCATAGTCCTTGCCTTTTTATTAGCTATGAGTCTTCCTTTCAATCAATCTTATACGTAATGGCGTCTTGTTCTAAAGCGAATCTGTTTCTTTGTGAAGTTTGTAGTAATACGATAATTAGTTTCTGTGAGTTATCGTTAGTTCTTGTTCAATATATATGAACTAAAAACATATAATAATAACTATATAACATATATAATTCTAAACATACTGTATATTACTAAAGTTAGTATATTAATTATTGTCGGATTACAAGGAAAGGCTACATTATCTTTTTCGTGCTATTGGCGAGGTTTACGACGGTAAAAACACGATGAATTGGACACTTCAGCTAAACAGTACTCTGATACAGAAACTGAACCAGTCGACTTTTAATATAAATTTTCATCATGATTAATAATTTACTTTTTTGTTTTTTCAATATATTTTATCTAACTAAAATATCATACAATTTAAAGTTGTCCCAGTAAATAGTATACTATTATTGTTTATTTTCATATAAGCTATTTTTTTATGGAAATTATTTTATACAAAATAAAATTATTATATAAGTAAATTGTATTGATAAAATAAAGTACAATGGAGTTTTTTTTAAATTTATTACCGTTCAGGATTCTTTTGTATTTGGCCAACAACCAGTGAGTGAACAACTCACGTTGGTAGATGTAAATGTGTTTTAGTGCAAATGAAAGCTACATTAAGGAAAAAAAATCACTATTTTATTTATTCTGAATAACCTATATTTTTTTGAACTGTCACATCCATGTGTAATAAAAAAGCAAGTTTATAGTATAGTTTTTATTTGTATCACTAGTATCTAAATATACAAAACAATGGAAAAAAATACTTTTTCTTCTTAATTTTTCATTTAAATGTGTTAATAAATTAAAAATTGAGCCATTATTATGTTTCTCTTCATAGCATTAAAAACTACATAAGTATTATTAATTTTCTTGGAATTTAAGTGGAAAACGCTGTAACATGGTGGCAGGAAACTATTGATCTGATTCATAAATTAATTAAAACATGTTATGTGATTCTACCTATTAAAAGAGCGAGTGTACTATGCGTACATATATTCACAATTAACATATGTCATAATTTATAGTAAACAGGTCTTTAGTATACAGAACAAAACTACTGAGGCTGTTTTCATACTGAATTACTATGAATCGTTTAATCTAACCTTCCAAAGCATAAAATATTGCCTTTGCCATGTTTATATTTTCTCAGCATGCTATGTTTTGTTAACGACTCACGGCAAAGCCAACGCAAACAGATTATTGTATACTATATTTTCACGGAAATGACAATTCATTAGGACAGAGGCAATTTGGTCTAGTGTTGTGGCCTATACATAATGTAAGACAGAGATCGAAAGGGACATTCACCGTCCCCAATAATTTAAATTACAGCATGCGTTGTAATTTCACCATCAACATCTAAACAATCAATAATGAACATTTCAAACTAATTTTGATATTGCCAACTAAAAAGAAAACAATATAATATGTAACACCACGTGTGTGACTTATTGTAAGTCAAGCTTTTTCGTAGATTTTTGTTTGTGTTTGCTTTTACCTAATCTAATAACACTGTTAGTTGTGAAGGATAATTATTACTTGATTCTAAATTTGCCAACCTGGTTGCTATGGAAGTAAATGTAAATGCTTTAAATAAACGAGTTTAAAAAAAAAATGTTAAGTTTTTATCCAAATCAGCTGTCTTACTTAAAATATTGAACAACAAATGTTTAAATTATAATACGGTAAGCCTTTTTAATTGATTTTTGTTTGTGTTAGTTTTTATTTTGTTAACCTAACCTAAAGAAGCTGTTGGTTGTGAAGAATAATAAACTAAATTGGCTTAGTTGGTTGCTATTGTAATTAGTGTTAATGCATTTAACAAACATGTGTTGGTAAGCTCAAATCCAAATCAGTTTTATCTGTTATAGGGTTGGGAGTGAACCCCAGAATGTTTGCCAAATCCTTTCTTAATGTGCATCTAAGAGCCCATGTAAGAAAATACCATTAAATTTTCATATTTGTATTTTTATCTTAACTAGTTTTTGCTCTACACTGACTCTATGTCATTCAGTCAGGACAAAGCTGCTTATAAATAAACTATAGCAATTGCAAAGAGGTTATTGCATACTATGATATTTTCATGGCAATGACGATTGATTAGGACAGAGATTTTAAATTTGTATATAGAAGAGAGGCAATTTCAAGTAATTGAACGGTGAAGCAGTATTTCAACAGTGATGGGTGTTTGAATTATGATATATAGTAACCCTTTTTCGTTGTTTGTGTTTGCTATTATCTGAACTAAAAAAACTGTTGGTTATGAAAAATAATTACCCGATTCTAAATTTGCCAATTTGGTTACTATGGTAATAAATCTAAATGCTTTCAAGAAAAGTGTATCGGTTCAGTATAGGCCTAACCTACAATTGTGTTAAGCTTATGATCCAAATAAGCTGTTTTATTTGTAATATGTAACAACAGATTTTTGAACTATAATACAGTAAACCTTTTTTGTTTGTGTTTGTTTTATTTTGTAAACCTAACCTAAAAACACCGTTTGTTGTGAAAAATATTTAAATGATTCTAAATTTCTATGGTAATGAATGTAAATGCGTTCAACAAAATGTATGTTGGTTCAGAATAGGCCACACCTAAAATTGTCTTGCTAAACTTTTGATTCAAATCATCTTTTTTATCTGTTATATGATCAATACTTGGTAGAATTCCGTATTCAATTAAAAAACAACCACAGTTTTTTGTAATTTCTACAATTTTTATTTTTGAATCCTGCCGACCAAGGTTTTGCCCGTGACGGCATTGACTAGGTAGCTTTTATACAGACTAAAGAAAAACAAGCGTGTTTAAACATATAAGATAGAACGTGTTGTGAGTAACTTTTCTTAGAGCACTTCTACGTAGTGGTATGAAGAAACCCTGAAAATGTTAAGGCTCTAGCTATCATAGTTTTGGCTGTAAATAAATTATTCTGAACAAAATGATATATAACAAGTTACACTTTCTGTTTAACTTATAAATTTATCTACTGTGCATGAAAGAAGTGCTTTCAAAAATCTCACCTGAATCTGAAGTTTTCATCTTTGGCAAGCAACAACAACAACATTATTGTTATTTATAATACCAAAAGTAACAAATCAAAATTAAACTTGACAGTTGATTCTTACATTCTTTCAACATAGTGTTTACGAGAACATGCATGCTCTGAACTTAATTTCTACCCACAAATATTAGTCTTTAAATACTGACGTCTTAGAACTACACTAAATAAAGTATAAACCAACGCTAAGAATTACGATATAAAGATGTGAAGTTATGTAAATTTAAACATATAACTGAAGAAATGATCCGGGTGTGTGTTAAAAGACCTGATTTTTCCCTAAAGATCTGAACTTTGCATCAGTAGTTGCCGTATGTTTTTGACAGTGGCTCACAATAAGATATACGGTATAATCTTATCAGTTTAAGTGCTCTAGTAGAATGCAGGAAATTTAAATTCTGATTTCTTCCGGTAGTTACAAATAAATGACTGATAACAGCTCATGACTACACCCTGCCTACACAAAATAACAATGAAATTTACTAACACTAACTCATAGAAATTGGAGCTTTTAAAACTAACAGTGACATGGAGTTATTTCTATGTTTTTGGTCTTCGGAGATTAACAGTGTCACTATTGTCTGCACGTTAACAGATGGAGTTATTTCTATGTTTTTTGTCTTCGGAGATTGACCGTGTCACTATTGCCTGCATGTTGAATGCAGCTGATGTTTAGCTATAGGGTTGTTCATTAACAAGGCTTAATAATAAATGTCAAGTTCGAATGTCGATCTCCAAACACCAAGAAAATAGAAATAATGTTTCTGACCATGGAAGTAAGCAATATCTAAAATACAAATTGGATTGTTCTTTGTAAAAGAGAACTCCAATGTTTTTACATAGTATTTTATACAAATGCTTATTATAAGAGGTCCAAGTTTTGAAAACGGTCTCAGTGGCAAGTCATCAAGAATAAAGCAAAATAAGTCATAGATAGCAACATAAGCTTTGGACAACTTTTTTTTATTACTTAACCCTTAACGGGCGGCTAGCGCCTTTAGACGCGGCATGACCCAATCTCTAAGCGCGGTTAGTGCATTTAAATGCAAATAAATAAACACGTGCTTAGATGATTCCATAGTTCACGAAACTTCCAATAGAGTGCAGGGTGATGTTCTTTGAGTATGTTTAGACCAAATCAAAAATATAAGCAATGTCTGTTACGCCTTATCGGTCTGTGTTTTGTCACCAGAGCAAATGAGTCTACTATTGCAAGTGTTCTCAGGGCGGCTTACGTCTATAGATGCATCTGTTTCAATCAGCTGTTACTTGTTTGTTTGTACTGATAGCAGACTGATATTCATTCTGAAGTTTTAGTTTTGTATAAGTTCTCGTTTTTCTTAGTTTAGTATGTAATTATTTTAATTTTTAGACATCAATAAGTATTGCTTTTATGTATTTAGTTTTTAATAATTAATTTTAAATTCTGCTAAGTTCAGTTTGAATTTTTTTTTAATTCTTAAAAAACATTTAAAACATTTTTAAAATTAGTTGAGTATTTTTCGTGTGTACTTCTTAACCCTAAGAATCAAAATTTGAAATGAACTTTGAGAAAATAAATATATATTTTTTTAACTCTAAATGAGCGGTAGCCCATATTTTAGCTTAGCACTTTAAGGGTTAACTTTTATTGTATTTCTATACAGTACAATGTTCAGCTAAGTAGAAACTAATTTACACTACTTTCAAGCTGATCTTCAAACTATTAACTTGTTTCAAACTTAAAAAAAAAAAAAAAAAAAAACGAGAAGTAAAAAACTAAAGGACAAAGTATTAAATAAATATATTTAGATAAATAAAACTACACAGCTCTAGTTTTCACATAGCCTGAAGATGGTAACTTTATTTTGTCTTTTATTTCGCAACAAATAAAAATGCATAAGAATAAATATATAAAAACAAACTTGTACAACATAATATGTGTTGATTGCAGTATAAATACTGTTCAACGAACATTGTTTAAAGAATAAATTACTTACTTATTTTACTAAAATAAATTATTAAGTAGAAATTCACAGAGGTAGTTATTTTAGTGATTTTAAAGAACTTTACTCTTCATGTCAAGGAAATAACTTATAAGTGAAAGGCCCAAATAAAATAATATTTAAATATCTGCAATTAGCACTAATGATAATGGAAAAAATAGGAAAAATATTAACCACAAAACAATCGTGTGAAGTAAAGCATGGAAATGTACCTTCTGCGAAACAGTTGACAGATTGCCTATGTTCAAGGCAATACAGATTGCCTATATTAAATTTTCTTGCGTTGCCAGCCTGATTTTAAAGCAATACATATGTTCAATGTCGTCTGCTACAACGCCAAATACTCTATGTTTGTTTATGTTCCGAGTGAAAAACTGCGATTTATGAAATTGAATCGGATACAAGTGATAGTGAAGAACGTGTAGAAGATATTATAATGCCCCATCCTCATACAAATTTAAAAAATGTAGTTGTAAATGACTTGGATATGAACCTCGAAGAAGAGAGGAAGGAGGTTATTAAATGTTTTGTTTTTGGAAACAGTTCAGTTAGTTGATAGGCCAACTGAAAATATCCTCAACTTTGATTTTAGGTCTAGGCATGATGTTGAAACTATTGATTCTAACAATATGTACTATAACTTAGTTATGCTTTAAGATATGGTCCTACTTTTATTTATTTTGGGTAAAAGACATTCTAGATTTAAGAATAATAATAAACAATCTAAGTGAGATACCACTAAATATAATTTATTTTCAACCATTCATATTGTTTTTATAAGGCTCAAACAAAACACTACCTCTGCATGACTAATTCATAAAAAAAATCAACTAGTTTCAAACCTAATACTCAATATATATTCTTCATATTCTTATATTTTGTATTCGAAGTGTGTACAAATGTTTTCGTTCAGCAATAGACTACTTCAGTGGCGCACCAAGGATTTGACTGGGGGGGGGGGGGGACTAAGCTGAGGTAAGAGTATATACATATTCAATAAAATATAAAAAAACATTATATATATGTGTAAACCTTCATATTTAGAAGTGATTAAAAATGTCGTTAAGTCGTTTAAATATTGTAAGTCTGCAATTAACTAAAAAGTTTTGATAACACCATTCTAAAACCAATCAACAGTATTCAGGAATAAATAAGTTCCCAAATCAAGTTAAGATAACTTTTTTTCATGAAAAACAAAGATAATATAATGAAAACTTTTATTTACAAAATATTAACATATTAACAGTTAAATTTAAAACACAAATCAAGACTAAACCTAAACCTTGACTCAGACAATAGTGCAATATAGACATTCTTTCCGCTAAATGTCTGACTGTCTAGCCAGCACCCCAGCGCAGCGCCTATTAGAAAATCATGATTGCTTAGGGTAGGGATCATATTTATTTCTAAAAGAACGATTATTTTTTCACGACCATATCAGGAATTCAATCATAAATAAAATTTTTAATTGAATATAGACTATGTATTCAACGATCGATTAGTTTGAAATAAAATGCAGATTACCACAAAGACTTTCTGGGAGGTACAGGTCCCGTTTGTCCCCCCATCAGTGCACCACTGGACACTCAATCATAATAAATTACTTTTGTGTTTGTTTTTATCTGGAAGAATATTTGTTTCTTATATACTTTTCATTTTGATTGAATTATGAGTAGATGATTTTTAGAGAGTATCTAAACTATTTTCATTTTAACCGACCTTTTCATTAATAAACGATAAGAGTCTACTACAATATAGAATTCAGGAAATTGAATTTACTCAAATCCAACATCAAGCATACAGTTCATTTAAAGCCACAACCTTAAAAACCATGTGTTTTATTATCCCTCGGTAAAGCACACTCTAAGCTATGGAGAAGAAAAATGAGGGGAAATTATCTGACAGAAATAGCTTTAATATGTTGAGATTTGAAACAAGTTTGTGATAAATAAATAACCTACTGTACTAATTAAATATGTAATTCAGTTTCTATACAAAACTATGGTAACTATAACCACAATATTAGTTAACATTTTATTATAGAATATTTTATACACTAACCTTCAAACAGTCACTTGTTACTCAGATTCGTCTGACTTATAATTTTGTAAGATAATTTCATGAGGTTGTGATGGTTCAACCATCATTACTTGTAAGCAAATATTGTCAAACTTAAATATACTTAAACTAAAAAAAAATTGTTCTTCTTAAAAAAATATCAAAAAATGCAATATATAATTTTCAATTCTACTTTATGCAATATTTTATCTAAAAAAGAAAAACACCTTTTAGTCAACTTAAGTCATATTTTCTTTCATATTATAATAACAGTTTTGTCTGCTGAGTACATAAGTTAACACTAATTAACAGTTACCAAAACTGCACACATACATAAAGGAATGTACAAAAAGTAAATCTTGAAAATTAAATGCAAAATAATTAAAATAACGGGTCGTAAGCTGACAATGGTACCAATCAAAACGGAAACCGTGTATTTTAATCAAAACTAAGCAGCCTTGAAAATAAATTAAGAGTGATAGTAAAAACGACTACTTCAAGTAGAGTGAACATATAGAGTTGATTTTGATTTAAAAAGAATAGGAAAGTGAGAATTATTTTGCAATCTGGTATTACTGAGTGTGTGTGTGCCTTGATGGGTTGGCGGTCTCTGTAATAAAAAATAGCTTATCAGCTGTATACACGCCAGTACGTGTTGCTATAGCCAGTACTTTGTGGACTGTGCAAATGAATGTGCGGCTTTAGAGGTTTGCTGAATTGAAATCAGTTGTATGTTTAGTATAATTTTACACAAACGTTTAATTGTTATGAAGATATAGAAGTGAAGCCAAACAATACTCGGTCACAAGATATCAAACATTGGACATGATTTCAGATCATATGAACCTAAATGAATGGTTGGAGGGAGAGAGCGGCAAGTAAGAGAAAAATCTGTGGAGGCAAACCAAGGCTGGAGTATATATTCCAAACAGAAGTTACGCTTTATTGAAATGTCAGAGAAAATATGTTACTCATACACAAATGCATGAAGACCATATCTCGACAACAACAACATTCGTAGGAATGAATGTGCAGATGACTTGGCTGGCTAACAAGGCGTTGAATTTACAGAACCGTTCTGCGGCATGACAGTGATGCAGGCAAGGAAGGAAGTGGAGGGATAACCCTGACATTAAGTCAACTTTCACTTTTTGATTCCTCTCATAACACATAGTTATGCTGAGCACGCAATATAAAAGTGGTAAAGCCACTGCACACAGCCTCCTGAGGAAACGAAGAATGAGCATACTCACCTGGTCGCCCATAAGAAATGTCAAATGTGTCCTGTTTGAGGAAACTAGAGTATCTGTTTTCCTCGTGTGGAGTTACAGAACCTTGGAAAACTTAAGAAAAGAAAATCCCTCAGGACAACCTCGTAAAAAGGGTCCTTGGTTCTGGACCACGACAGAAAAGACGATCATCCTTTTCAAGTGGAAATACAATAGGCCTTGAACAGACTACACACCAAGAACCAAACATTGAACATTGTCACCAGGAACAGTGAATAAAATTATAGAGATTATTTGCTTGTGTTAAGAACTAGCAACATGTTCACTATACAGTACTTGAAATAGTGATTTTGCCATACAATTCCTTTCTTTTTAGAAAAAAATTACTCTGAAACAAAACTAAAATTTGCATGTACAAATCTTTACTTCAAAATAATTCAAAAGTAAATAAATACTACTTCGAGAACTCAAAATTCCCACTCAAATGTTTGCTCTATTTAGTAATATTTTAAATGTGATGCATTAAAAAGGCACTACAGCGTGACCTATACAACAGTATTTTAAAAGTATAAATTGTGTTTTTATGATTAATTTTCCACTTAAAAATAAAATACATTGACATAAATAAGTGTGATGTACTAAAATAATAGTTGCTTTAAAAAACAATGTTGGAATGCCTTAAAAACGTATATACAATATAAATAAATAAATTACATAGTTATGAATAGTAAAATAATAGTTGTATATCTTTTTCAAATAAAAAAATGTATATAAATACTGCTAATAATTCTTTTCATTGATCGCATAGAAAATAATCATTTGATTGTTTTCTTTTTCAAAATTCATGTTTATAATATTCTAATCATACAAAGTATAATATGTGAAGGTTTACCATATTATGATGATTAAATAATATCAATACTGTAGTGTGAAGATTTGCACGTTGCTAATTTGATCTCTTTAATAATTTAGTATTTTTCCTAAAATGCCAAACTTTTTAAAATATTCATATTCAATTTCTCTGATAAATTTTGCACCACTAATTCAACTCATTCCAACATATCAGATTGTCTACTACGCAATATAAATTATCTGTACTGGATAGTTAGCATAATTTACATTTAGTTAATGAAAACTTGATTAGGTTAAAAAGTTATCACCAGAACAAAAGAAACATGCAGGTATAATCATTTGCCTTAAATGTACTTTAGAATATTTATTAAGTCGACATTAAGAAATTTGTATAAAATTTTATTTTTTCCGACACCCTTTTGAAATACCCAATATTAAAAATAGAGAAATTATAATCCTCAGTTCTCAAGATTTAAAGATGAACCTCTCTTATCCGAAAAAGATTGGGTAAAGGTGGTTTTTAATAACCAAAACTTTGGAATATAAATTAAACGTTTAAGGAGTATTGCCGTGATGATAGGAATGACGATTATGACTCTGAAAATAGTCAACACATCGAGCATCAAGCACTAAGAAAATAACCAATATTTAGGAAATATTCATGAAACGCTTATGCATGAAGTGTTTGCACTTCTGTTCTATGGACAAGGTGTCAGCTGTTCTAGTGGTCTAATATTAAATGCCAACTTCAGACAAATCCCTCTCTCTCTCCCACACTACAATAACACTGCCTAACTATTGTATAATTAATTAATCTTGTTGCTCACAAAAATATAGAAACTGTGAATTAGTATTTGCGCAAAAATTTTACACAAAAAGTTCTGGCCAGAACTAGTTCCTCTTTTAAGCATTTAAAACTAGAAACATTCCCCAACAGTATTTTACTACTTGCTAAGATGTGGTATAAGATGTAATCTTTTCCATAAAGGGTTAAGATAAAGATGTAATTTTTAAAGTTTAACTTTTTACAAAAAGTAATTTTAAACCTTTGCGATTCAAAAACCAACATTGGCTGACATAGTTAGCAAAAGTATTTCTAATTTTCCTTCAATCGTTATCACAACCCGTTTCTATTTTGTTGACATAAACACAATGCACAGACGATGGTTACTGATAACTACCAACATTGCCAGAAGAAATTAAAAACAAAACAAAAAAACATGATCAATAATAAACCGGAAGTGCTCACAGTCAGCAGTCATCTGTTACTTTTTTGTCAAAATAAAATCTACGAGAAGGTTAACCCTTCTGGTGACACGCAATGCTCGTTTTTAACCTCAAAATAAGAAAATCTACTTGTTTTGAACAGATTTATCATTATTTACAATATTTATGAAATAAATTATTGTGCTTTATCCAGAACAAAAAGATTTTTATCATAAAAATATTTTGAATGTTAATTTTGTATAATAATTTAGGTTCTTGTCATTGTTGGTTGTTATACAATTTTTCTAAATTAACATTTGAATAAATTACACAGAATACTAATTTTCAAACAAGCCTGTGTTAAAAAATCACGAGTTCCATTGAGTTGTATAAAAGTTAATTATTTCAATAATACAGTAGAGTCTCTCTATTCCAAACTAATTGGGACTGAACACTGTTCGGTTTAGCTGGAATTCAGAATAGGCGGATTTCGTGAATAATATCAACCCAACTTAAGGCGTATAATATCAACTTGTTAAGGCGTAAATTAAGTGCGGGGACATCTGCTGGTGTCGGTTCTATACAGCTTTGATCGGCTCAGAGGAAAGCGAGGAGGAGGGAAACGCTCAAACTGAACTCATATCACACGCGGCAAATGATCTTAACCTCGCTCTATTAGTAATAGTATAGGTTTACATTCCGGAGTTATTTCCTACTGTTGCTTTACATTTCCGTTTTCTTCTAAAAATGGAAGGAAAGGGATAAGTTGTTCAAACTGTCCGTTTTTTCATCCCGCAATCTGTCCGTTAGTACCGCATTATCTTGAAAAAAGATCGAGAAAAACAAATTCCTTCGAGATAACGAAAACGAAGGAGAAAAATGGATGAAAGCAACTGGCAGGTGGCAACAACACTACTAGTGCCTAGCTGTTGCATCTAACCTTTCCTTCTTTCTGAAGCACCCGGTATCCGTTTCACCGGACGCTTATTGCCATAGCTTCCTTCCCGCAAAACGGATGGAAAACGTGAAGGGAAAACCAGATTTCATTCCAATTTAGCCGTTTTCATCAAGCTTAGGCTCTATGTATGTCTCTATTTAACTTATTTGTATAACAATAAAGGCACGTTTTTTCACAAAAGTTTTTTTAATTTCTCCAGTTTTTATGTAAAAAAAAATCTTATTTTTTCTGAACTCTGTTCGAATAGCAAGACTCTACCATATAAAACAAAACATGTTTTTTTACACCCTAAATGTAAAACATTTTTCTTTTAAAAAAGCAAGTGTTTCAATTTGATTGGCCCGAATAGAAACTCAACAATTACATTAACTTACTGCTGAAAATTCTGATATAAATCAATGTGTATTGAACATCAGCTGTTATCCATTGGTCAACAGCTGAGACAAGTTAATACAGTATAACAATTCCTACTTTGTAAATTTTTTGTACAATTGTGCGCTATGTAAAGAAGTGTAACTATTTACACAAAATTATATTTAAAATTTGAAAATAATATATATGCACAAACCAGCTACCAAACAAAGTATGCTATCAAGAATTCAAATAAGTATTAAGAATTTAAAGACAGATGAAAGACTGAACACCAAAACCAATGAATGAATGAAATAAATTAAACAAAATGAATAAACAAGATAAATTTCAATACTTACGAACTAGACCAATCATTCAACCCTAAAAGCAGCCATTTTGTGGAAGGAAATATATAATTTTTAAATATCTTAGTAGATGATACTCTACGAACAATATACAGCTTGAAATTAAATTAAAAAGTTAACCTCAATTAAGAACTACAAGATTAACTGGTGAAAAAGTGATTAAACATGATTACTTAATACTGGGGCGCAATAGGCTATAAACTAGTTTTTATTGTACATTACAAAATGAGTAGTGCTTATTATGAGCAGCCTTGTGTAATCAAGTTTTGTGTTAACCCTTAACTACTATACCCTAAAATACTAACTGAAGTACTATGCGACGTATGTCAGACGTCATTTTTTGGAGGAGAGTAAGGAGGTTAAAACAATTATTTACATATTTTTCGGGGTTTGTTCCTTCTTTGTAAACTATTTTTATACTACATATATTCTACGAAAAGTTTTTAAAATACCCACCTCTTGCAAAAAAAAAACTAATCTTTTTATTATTATTTTCTTATGGGTTTTAAAATGTGTATTTTGTAAAACACATAATTATTATAAAAAGACTCTTGTAAAAATACTTTCAACCTTAATTTTTTTCATATTTGCTTAATATCCTAATTTCAAAATCGATATAATTGAAAAAAAAAATAATTTCCATTAGCTATACCAGACTAGACAAATAGAATACCATTTTACTATGAAAACGTATTTATTCGTTTTCTACGTTACAAAAACTCAACAAAGCTGACAAAAATGGTAAATACGGTTTCGAGTCTATTCCAGGCAGATAATGCACACTTTTCTCGAACACTAAGCAAATCGGAACTCATCACTTCTGACATGGGTATCGTGTCTGACGTTTCAATTTTGTTGGGCAGAAAGCTCAAGTTCTTCTCTTTTCAAAAGTTCATCATGCATCGGCAGTTTGAGGATTCGCTGAATAAATTTTAAAAATGTATTACCGTTTTACTTCCACGCGTCCTGTAGAACTTATACTATTAGTTCGTAAAAATCACAAGTTACTATAACCCGTCTATGAGAGTCACCGCTGAGAACAAAAAATAACGCTACTGCTATAGTACGTCTACCAGACGTTAATACAATACTGCTTGTAAACAATAAGTCAGAGAGCAGTATGAATTTCACCACACAAAGCTCTAAACTCAGGTGAAAGGTACTGAACATTACCGGTTTTTAACCGGTGGGAGGAGGGTGTGAAACAGAGAGGGATATTTTCCCGCTGTCTGAGAGACGTCGTTATAGTAGTTAATTAAGGGTTAAACTTGGCGAGAGTGCTATTGTTTCTTTTTCAAAATCAAAAAGAACGTATAGAGGTGACGCTCTGTCACAAGCACAAGTTTTTAGATGGTTTGAAGCATCAAAACATGAATCAGAGACCTGGTGCCATGTGATTGGTGATTGACTGTCGGAATGCTTCAGTTAATCACTCTTTTATTAGTATTTTTTGACAAATATACATTTGTATTAGACAAGTCATGCATATACATATTTAAGAACAATTGAATTTGAACCTTACCACAGTCCATCAAATTTTGACAAAAGAATTGCACACGAAAAAATTTGTGCAAAATTGGTCCCAAGAAACCCTTCTGTCGACCAGAAACAGAACAGGGTGGAAGTGTGGCGCCATCTCCAAACTCATCATGTTTCAAAAAAAGCAAAAATGAGCAAATCAAAACCATGTTAATTTGTTTCTTGGATAGTAATGGGATTAAACCACCAAAGAAAACTACATGATGCATCATCAAAACTGCACTCTCAATGAATGAGTTTTCTACAAAGATAAACATTCTTGTACTTCCTCATCAACCTGATTTACTTCTGTTCCCGAATTTAAACAGACACATCCGACCGTTGAGAATTCCAACGCAGCTATGATGAGTGGGAAAACCGTATGAAGAGGTGTGTTGGCTTCCCGAGGGTGAAGGTGATAGAGTCCATTTATAATTGCATTGTAAATAAAAAGCTTTCTTTAGATGTATATAAAATATAGTTTTCGTGTATGAATTATTAATTACATGTTCTTGGTTCTCAAAAATTTTAAACAAAAATTGATTTTTTTTTAAACTTGATCTTAAAAAGTTTACATTTTTTATTGATCTACGGGTTTTGAAATGTATGTTTGTAATAGTAAGGCCTGGAAATTTGGTGGAGTTTAATTGAATACTTTTTTGTGAACTTTAAATACATGATAACAAAATAAGATTGACCATTTCCACTGCCACTAGTTCAGAGCTAGACACTAAGAGAACTAAATGGTGGTGAATCATTTTTTGTTTAATGATTTGAGAATTGGTTCTCCATAAATTTGAATTGACACACCAGGAGCCACTTCTAGGGTTAAACAATTCCTCACTAAATTTAACTACTACAATTCATAACCGAACCAAATCATGACACCATTTCATGCAAAATTTAAAAAAAAATACCTGGCCGTTTAGTTTTTAATCTTTTCAACTGGGGAGAGTTATTAGGAGACCAACTTGACTCCGATTTAGAACACCTTAGAAATTTTGGTCCGACTTCCCAACTACTATCCGTTTTTCTTTTCTGATATTGCAGATCTGAAAATGTTGGTATTTTGTCTTTTCATATGTTTTCACAGCATTTCAATAGCATGGTCTTGTAGTGCCGTAATTCGACTGACGTGTCCTAAGTAAGCAGTTATATTTGTTACATGGAAAAACTAAAAATATAATTGAATACAGCTAATACACAGCAGAATGTCAACTATCTGGACCATCATCCTGTTAAGAGAAGAATTAGTAAGTAAGTAGTAACAATCTGACAACCAAAACAAAAAGAGGCAAAGGTGGTTTCGGGAGATAAAGTCATTTAAACACTAAATTTATGCATACAAAGTCAGCTATTAGGGTTCCCAAAATCTTGCCATTTACCATAGAATAGGACCTCTATCTATGACGATTATGGATATCTGGCAACACTGTAAGTTAGCTTTCGTCATTATTGTTGACAGATCTGACAACACTGACAGTGAATTTTCGTGATCGTTGATATCATAGAAAACAAGAGGGTGTGCAATGTTAAATTATATTCTATGTTTGTTAATTCTTAATAAAAACAATAAAAATATAACTAAATCTGATGGAGCCTCGAGAAAAGTCGTAAAGCGCAGAGTTTTCAATCATTGACAAAATTCGTTTCGGCGTTGTTGACATGACGCACAATTTATAAACTCAGTTACAACGCACGGTGACCAATGCACGGTTGGTTACTGAGCAGACAAAACCAATCTGACTTGAAACACAAACACAATAAACTCCATATCCACTCTAAGGGACAAGGTGGGCTATCTTTTAATCTCAATCTAAGGAGACATGTTTGTTTTTAACAGCAATACTGTACTTTACAAAAAAAGTTTATAAAATCAGTTTTTGGGTTTTATTAGAAAACAAAAAATATTTGAGATAAAAGTGTCTCTGTCAGTGGTAGTTTTATTGTATGCAATAAAATTTAGCCTAGTTTTGGTTTCCGAATCATCTTGGTTTTAATAAGTTCGGATAATCGACTTTCTACTGTGAAGACTGGTTTTACTTAATCACGGTCCAAGTGAAGTGATCTACCAGAAAATGTAACGAATCGAAGAAAATAAAAAAGCTATCGAAGACCAGACTATTAAGACAGATGAGTACTTAAAGAGGATGGAGGAGTTAACGGCTGAAAATCGCCAACTCAGTAATACAGTGGAGCAATTGCAGACCAGGTTGGATGAAGAGGAACAATAGACTCGCAGGAGAATAAGGGAGAGAATGTGTTAGAGCTTGTTTAAAAAATTGGTCAAGCTATTGATTTTCCTGTAACAGAACCGATGGTTGACAATTGCCACCATTTAGGAAGAAGAGAACGAGGCCCGCGGGTATTATAGTCAAGTTTGTTTGCAGACTTGATAAAGAAGAATTCCTGATGAAAAAGCGAGCCAAGCAAGACCCTACAACTTTACATATAGAACTTCCAGAGAGCGAGGCTGTGTACATCAATGAGTCGTTATCACCTACGAGAAGAAGGCTGTACGCTATAGCAAAAGAGGCGTATAGTTGAAGAGTTACGCCTTTGTGTGGACGTGGGGAGGTAAAAATTTATCTTCGTGTGAAAGAATACCGGACATAATTGTATCGACAGAGGTGTGGGTAACGAAAGTGAAATACATTTATTTGGTGTATTTGTTACTATTCACAATTGTAACAAGAGCTATAGAGCAGACGGTGTTATAGTTTATATTAATAAAAATATAAAATTTGAGAATAAGGTCGCAGAGTTTTCTATTTGTGATGAAAATTAAATGCTTGAATTTAGAGTTTGAACTTTTAGCTTTATACAGGCTACATAGATTCACGAGCAAGAGTTTATATTTGAGGTTGATAGATATCTTGTTCAAAAAAATATTGAAAATATGATTATAATCGGAGATATGAATATCAACTTGTTTGAGAAGTCAATAATTGTTGACGAATACAAAACGCTGCTATCTACTTATGGACTGGATTCTCTAATTAACGTGATAACAAGACCTGAAAGTTCCTCTTGCCTTGATCACGTAATGGTCAGGTGTAGGCATGCATTTGAGTGTGACATAGACACTGCTGAATTAGACTTAGATATAACGGACCATAATCTTATAGTTTTAGGCTTGTCCAGTAGTAACAACATTATCTCTGATAACGGGGGTAGAGACCCAAGGTCATGCGGACTGACTATTGCTTATTAAAGTCTATTGTTGCTCAAGTTGATTGGTCGGATGTTTACGGACAGTCCGCTGTAAATAAAGCTTTCGATGTTTTTATTTCAAAATTTATAGACTGTGTAAAACAGTCTGAGCAAAATGTTAGTTTAACAAAAAAATTTCCAAAAAAACTCAAACCTTGGATATCTAATTATTTGAGTCAAATATTTTTACATAAAATAAATTGCACAAAAAAACAGACTTTATCCAAATAATTTAAAATTAATAACATATTATAAGTCGTATCGAAATAAACTGCAGATAGAAATTAAAAAGACAAAACAAAATTATTATGAACATTTATTTGATAATTATAAGGTTAATTCAAAAGCTGAATGGAAGATAACTAATGAAATTTCTGGTAAAAAAAAAAACATTATTAGGCTTAAAAGCAAGGATAATGGTATAATTTCTGATTCCTTAAATGTAGCAAATTTATTAGTGTAATTGATGACATAAGGAAGGATGTAGTGTGCTTGCCTTGTGTTTCTGAGCAGGATAGGCCTCTCAGGCGAGTTTTATGTTCATTGAGCATGTTGCCCAACTAAACTTGAAAAGATTATTTCACCTTTGAAAAATAATAAAGCTACGGTAATAGATGGAATAAGTTCAATGGCATTAAAAAGTGTTTCAGAACATATCTCAAAAGTATTTACTCATTTATGCAACTTACGTTTCCAATCAGGTACCTTTCCTAGTAGATTAAAAACGGCCATAATAGTACCAATTTACAAAAAAGGGGATAAGCAAAGGCCAGGTAACTAAAGGCCAATATTCTTTTAATCTCATCCCTATCTAAAATGTTGGAAAAATGTATAAAAATGAAAAATGTTATCATATTTTTAAAAATTGAATTTTTTAGTAAAAATCAGTATGGTTTTTTGGTTGGTAGCAACACCGAGATAGCTCTTCTTAATTTTATGCGTAGAGTTATGGATGGGATAGATCAAGGGAAACGTGTGAGAGGTTTGCTTTTAGACATAACTAAAGCTTTTGACTGTGATGACCATAGTTTTGCTCTTGAAAATTTTATGAAATTGTTGAATTATAGGTGTGGTTTAATTGGTTCTTACAGACAAGGAACAGTGTGTTCAGGATTGTCTTGGAAATATAAGAAAAATAAAGTATGGAGTCGCCCAGGGTTCAGTGCTCGGACCTATATTGTTTATAGTTTATGTTAATAGTTTGTGTAGAGGTAGGCTGGAGGATAGTATTTATGCATTTGCAGATGACACCGCGTTGTGCTACATCAGGAACACAACGCAACAAGTGGAAACTGCCATGCAAGCTGATCTTAATGCCCTGAGGTGGTGGTTTTCCAAACATTTTATGGTTTTAATAAGGATAAAAGTTGTTATATAAATTTTAATCTGAGAGGAGAGTCTAAATTTAAAGTCCCTATTTTATATAAATATATGGATTTCCGTGTGCTGTTCATGCATTGAAATAAAACAAAAGAATTCATGTCAGTATTTGGAAGTGGTATTGGATGAACGTACAACATGGAAAATCCACATTGCTAATTTAAATTCTAAATATTAAACAATATACAGTAGAGCGTCGATAATCCGAACGTCAATAATCCGAAACGTCAAAAATCCGAACACGTTCTGACGCAGCCCCTGCAGAAATTTCGTTTTCGTTTTCGCAAATTCCTATTATTGCGTCGTTAAAAATTTCACAAAAATCTTCATCGCGATTTGACATTATTATCTCTTTTTAAACACTTCTTAATACCTGCTCTCACACGCTCTCACAACAGACTGGCTGTCAGTATTTTCACTGTCACGCTAACAAACTGCTTTAGCGCTAGCAGTAAACATACAGAAAGTTCATTCATTTCTCGTTGTATAATCATTATAACAGTGTGTCGTTCATACAGTAGTGTACTATACAGTATTTTTTATTTTTCGTTTGTGTTAACTATAATGTACAAGTCAACTTTTAATTATGTACTGTAATGTAATTGAGAGTTACAAGTAGGGGTCTGCGAGTACCCGAATTTTCGGGTTTCGGGCGGGTTTTTTTCACTACCCGATGGTCGGGCGGGTCCGAAATATACGTTAAAACTCGGTCGGGTATTTTCACGTACCCGATAGATTCGGGTAGTGAAAAATTTCAGGACCGATGAACTCGGGCAGTGAGGAATTCAGTACCCGATAAATTTGGTTAGTGAGGAATTAAAATAAATAAAGAAATTTCCTTATATTTAAAAACAAAAAATGTCCAATCTTCTTTATTCTTATTATAATCCCAACAACGATCTCGACTCGACAAACGGAACAAAGATGGAATCAAAAATGTCACGTTGGTTAAAACAGCTAGTCATCTGTCGTTTACTTGAAGTCCCGTAGAAAACACAATAATATTATGATAAAAAAAGTCAAATTACCTAAAGAGTAAAGGCACGACTTGTGTTTTATGTGCAAACACGACTGTAATAATATCGTCTTATTCGTCTTACTAATCCGTGCATACTCGACCAGCCTATTATTATCTATGTAGTATAATTCGATACTTGGGAAATGACTAATCGA
Source organism: Philaenus spumarius (assembly GCA_018207615.1). Classification (NCBI taxonomy): domain Eukaryota; kingdom Metazoa; phylum Arthropoda; class Insecta; order Hemiptera; family Aphrophoridae; genus Philaenus; species Philaenus spumarius. Next base: position 139,849 of record JAGFPH010001671.1, read on the forward strand.
TAATTTTTCCAGAATTTTTACGAGAGAGCCTTTTCTCCGACAAGTGACAACTAACTGCGATATGATATTAATTTGGCTTTCTAAACTAAGGTCAACATTTCGGCTTGCAAACAAGTATGTTACCAAAAATGAAATTCAAAGCCGAAATATCAACATTAATATAGACAGACGGATACCTGGTCGGCGTAAAAGTTTCCTTAGTCATAACAGTTCATTCAAGACCATCTACAATTACATGTATTTGTAGATGGTCTTGGTTCATTTTTGTTTTACAGTCTGTGTTTTGCGATTCTGTGTTTGTTGAGGTTATAATGAACTTCCGCTTCGTTTCACTCGCATGGTTCATATCACGGTCAACTTTTGTTGTAGAACGGTCAGCATGTAGAACAGTTGGTATTTTTAAACCAGAATATTAAGAGAAAAGAAGTTTTTAAAGTTTAACGTTACTGTATAAGTGTTCAAAGTGAAAAATGAATTAGGCCTAGTGGTTTATTGTTGCAGTTATTTTAGTTTTTTAGTTTCTACATTATTAAAAGGGTTTAATATGTTGTTTTGTAGTTTTATTTGTTAAGTTAATTACATTCAATTAATTACATCCATAAGTATAATTTGCTTTTATGAGTTGTATATTTTAGAATAAACATAACAATTTGTGTAAATAAATACCTTCAAATATTAAGTCAGCTCTTCTTATATTTACTGCACCTGAAATAATTATGCTGTTTATATTTATTTATTTAAAAAGTTGTGTTTTTTTTTTTTTTTTTTTTTTTTGGGTTTAAAGGCGAAAAACCTGGGTGGTTATCATCGCCTGTAAAAAGTTGTGTGTACGCGACTACGTGTACAATTTAGAATTTAATTTACCAGTGTTAAAATTGCTAATTGTACATAAATCAAAATAATAACGTAGGAAATAGGGGCCTTTGTAATTGTGTATTTATGATTTTAGTATAGGTACATTGGTAGTATTTTTAGAAATAGAAAAAATACTTCAATTGGCATAGGCTAATAGTTTAGGTTGATTACTTTTTATTAGTGACCTAATAACTTACTAAGTTACGATATAATATTTCTGAACTTGGTGACAAGTGCTAAATTCAGAGGAAAAAGACTTATTTTCTAAATAATCACTTGTGGTTTTGTTTACTGCCCGACCTGAACCGAGTAAAACATTTCACTACCCGACCCGAGGGAAAAATTTCTCTACCCGACCCGACACAAGGGAAAAATTTCACTACCCGACCCAAACCCGGGCTGAGTGAAAAATTTTACTACCCGACCCGAGGGAAAAATTTCACTACCCGACCAGAACCAAAAAATCACTACCCGCAGACCCCTAGTTACAAGTGTAATCATGTTGGCCCTACTGTGTACGTTCAGGTTCTTCTAAATCATATTATGTAAGTAGTCTTACATACTGTATTGTAATTACATTACTGCTTGTACTGTTTAACCATTTTAATCGATTAAAGAGCATATATTTTAGCCTAAATGTAATTTTCTTAGTTGTTTTAAAACTCCGAACAAATTGATAATCCGAACCCCCCTCGGTCCCAATTAGTTCGGATTTTCGGCGCTCTACTGTATTACATGTATTTTTTCACTTAAAATATGTCGTCCCGGGAAGCGTTTTACAAAAAATGTATTTTTCCATGGTCCATAGTAGGTTGGAGTATGGGATCTGTTGTTGGGGTGATATGTATATTACCAATCTTAGGGCTTCGGTGGTAATGCAGAAGAGGTTGATATGACTTATATTAAATAAAACGAGAATGGTGCCAGCTTTACCTTTGTTTCGAAGCCTCTGTATTGCCTCTTCGTTATTTGTTTATTTACAAAGTTATTAAAGTATTTTACATTAGGAGTCAAGATTCTTCAGTTTTTTGCAACAGAATTGATTATTTTTTAAGATGTGAAAGCAAAGCTAAGGTACCCAAAGCAAGGTTAACAATTTATTTAAATTTCTTCCTTGTAGTTACTCCTAGACTATATAATAAACTTCCAGACAAAAATTTAAAAAATGTAGTACTCTAAACAAACATTTTTTGATCCTGCTAAAGAACTGGCTAATGGCTAATTGACGATGTTGGATGTGGTCGTGTGATAGAACAATGTCGTGTGTGGGGTGTGTCTGTGTGAAAGAGACTGGTCTGGAAGTATGTGTGAGTTTATGTGTGGAAAAAATTATGAATGTGATTGTGTAATTAAAATGTATATAAGGTAAAATTTTGAGTTTTTTAAAAATATATATATATAACCTTTTATCTTTATATATAATCCAAATACCACTCACTCATCACAAAATCTCAAAGACCACCGAACGCATTGGCATGAAATTTGGTATGTAGCTTACTCTAGGGCCAAAGGTGCTCGCTAAGAAAGGTTATAAAAAATTACTCACTTTCGGGCGGGTCAAAGTTACTAAAATCCCCATAGGAAATACATAGTATAATGTTTATATAGTATATTTCTTTGGTTAATATACATTTAACTTCGATTTGTCTATCCGTGCAAAGCCGGATCGAGCCAGCTAGTTGTATATATAATCTTTTTTCTTGTATCATATATATATTATCAGGAAATAAAATAAATATCTAAAAAAAAATCATTAAATGTCTGTATGAACCCTAAAAACAAAACATAAAACTAAATAAAATTATTTTCAGTTTAATAAAGTAAGATCAGGATGATACTACAAGGATTGACACTTATGTGTGGAGAATGATGAAGGAAAGCATCTTCCGAACTGAGCCACCCACTACCATTGCAGAGCTTCTAACTAGATACGTTAGAAACACGCAACAACCCCTTTTTAGCAAAACTTTTACAAAGATCTGTGTAACAACGATATGAGAGTTGCCTAAAACTTAATTGAGGGCATGTGTGGGTTCAAAACCAAAGTATTCAGTTTTTATTTTACTTTTATTTGTTTTAAAATTAAACATTTAAAACTATTACAATTTCAATACTGTTCATTTTGTTTGTCGCATACTGTATACTTTCCAATATCGCATGTAGCCATTTCTCTGGTCCAGGCATTTAATTCGTAAAATAACATTATTACTGATGAAATTAATTTTGATAAGCTTTATTTACTTACAATTCAAGAATTTTGAAATTCCGATGTTTTTATTGTGAGGATAAATATTGTTATAACTTGAGAGCTACAGAATCCATTTTAATCAAACAATAACCTGATAATGTAAGTAACTACATAAGAAAGGCAACTGCACTTCATTGAAAATAACACTCACCTTAGAGAAAATAGAGTGTGAGTAGAAAGAGAAAACAAATGACTTTGTAAACTGTAAAAAATTACCTGAAACATTTGCGACCATTAATAGAATTGATATTACACTACTACGACAGCATTTAAGGTAGGAGAGAGAAGTAAGTTAGGACAGAAATATTTATTTAAACTTGGAGAGTAAGAAGATAATTGAGTAAAAACAATTACTTTATAAATTAAATATTGCTTGCCTGCTAAACATATGCTGTGCATTTCTAATTGTTTGGTCCAATTTATTTGTAAAAGTAAAACCCCACAAATATTTGTAGATTGTGTTAGTGCATGACATTCTCACCGGAAGAAACCATAATTTTAAACTAAATTTCAATACTTTCTCTTTAGCAAAAATATGAAGACAACATTTATGAACAAAATATTTTTAATAATAATATTAAGGTCAATCATGTGACTTCTTGTCGTAACATTTAAGACAACATGTTTCGGAGCTAAAAAAAGGTAGACTAATTAATGCTAATGAAGAATACAAAATATATAAAGAAAATAAACCCGCCGACATCTTAAACCACCAACTTTCGTTTCATTCCCACCATTTATACGATACGGCCATCAAATACTTACAGAAGACAAACAGAGATAACCATCGGTAGATCTCTTAATGCAAATACCGGCAGTATTTCACTGACTACGTTAGGTCGTGCACCTAGTGCAATTACTTGCGCGATATTTTGTTTATGTGTTAGTGTTGTGTGTAAGTATGTGTATGTCCTATCTATTTTAATGTGTGGCGATCTTTTCGGAGTGATTAGGACCTAAAGATGGAGTTTTGGCTCCGAAACATGTCGTCTTAAATGTTAATAAGGTAATATTATTATTAATTATAATAGTGACTTGGTACCACAAACATGCAATTCAAAAAAATATTTGTATAGGTTATGAATCAGCAATGTTCGAATTTCAAAACAGATGAAACATCATTTGGAAGCAAACCAATAGCCTAGCAAATGTTAAAATTCAATTAGTGGAATCAATACGCATACTTTTTTATGTAATTGAAGAAAATTTGATTTTGTTTATAGAAGCCAATTTTTTGAAACTAGAAAGCTACAGATTTTCTTACAGTTAGAAAAAGTAACTTTAGATGAATCTTTATTTGTTAAGTTTCAAATGTTATAAGGAAATGTTCCTTCCGCAAATGGTTGTGCAGTTTTGTCGAATGAGTTATTCACTCCATAATAATGCCTATAATTAGAAAATTTTAAATTTAAGTTACCATAAACTCATTTAACCAATGCCTGCCAATAAAAATACTTACCTTGTTTTCTCAACATAAGTACAAATCAGCAAAAATATTCTTTCACAAACACAACCAATAGAAAAATATTGTAAATAGTAAAAACAAATATTTTTCATTCACATCAAGTTTGACAATAAAACAGCGGCAGTTTTAACTAATTACACCAATCCCCATTTAATTAACATTTTTACATTAAAATAAATTGATTTTTTTAATCACCCAATCAGTCAAAATATAAAAAATCTAGTTTGAAACTAATGACAGTCAGTGCTTTCATTTTATGGTAACATGTAACTTTTGCATTCAAATTAAAGGGGATTGTAGGCACAGTCCACCAGCGACTGTATCTTTTAATAGAAATAGATTTCTGATCAAATAGAAGTGAGATCAAATTTGGGCTACTTTTGATAGAAAATAATAATTTCAATTAATACCTTTAAGCTTGAAATGTTAAATTACCAATAACAGAAATAATTCTTTATTTTTTAAATTATATGCTCATTAAGTTCTAATCTTAATCGGCACATTTCTTAAAATTCTCTTTAAATTATGAGCACGAACAAACTCTGCACATAGTACATAACTCAATACACACCCAGTTGTAATCCAAGTGAAAATAAAATTATTGGTACGTAAGAATCGTTAACAACTGTGACAAAGCAATAAACAAACTTTCAATTGATTTAGAAGAAGTCCCTCACAATAAAATGTTAAATTAGAACAGCTAACATTTACTTAACAAAATATGTATTCGATTATTTTAATTTAAATCTTTAACTTTTCTACAACAAATTTTATAACCTAACAGAAATGGCAGCGCATAATGTAGTTTTGCGATGTGTACCTAACCTAATACACCCCGCCATTTCTGTTAGGATCGTCCTATTCAGATGTGGATTGCGGCATTCAACTCTACTAACTGAGCTCTTTAAAATGAGGTATAACTCGACCCATGCTTACATTTAAGATTTCTATGACTTCCACTGTGGGCCGTCCCCCCATGGTAGGCATGCCATGGTAATAGCAAGAAAAAGTAGTTTACGTAGTCATATAACACTGTGCAAAGTTTATAGATGTTATCTGCTATGGTTTAAAAAATATTAAGTCGTACCCAGACTTTTTTGACACCTTGTATTCTGTTATATATTTATATATAAACATATGTATGTATAAATTACATAATTCTATACAACAGTGTGTGCTCAGGTTAGAGTGGTTTGATTGTCATGTGAACACAATAAAAAAGTTATATAACACATGTTTTTGACTCTGAGCATAATACATATAAGAAGAAAAGCTGATAAATAGACCAAATAAGAAAATAGAGAAGAGGAGATTGTTAAAGAGGAAAAGTAATTACTGTCCCGGAAGATTTTGAAGTTCTTATATGCCACATGACTTCTTTTTTATTTTCACTAACACATTTCAGAGCGTATGATCCATCCTCAGAATTTATTCCTCAATCGAGTTCATCAATACATTAATTAAGAGTTGTCCGACGCCATTGAAACGATGCGCACTGTGAGTGTCGTGATGTGTTTTATGTATTTGTGTAAATGTTTTATATTTGTCTGTGATTTTGAATTAATGTAAGTTTCTATAAACTATTATTCAGAATAGTTTTCAGATCATTATTTCTCCAGTAATCCTGTTACGCGTTTAACATTGCTCTTAAGGGAGTTGAAATTCAAAATGGTGACTAGGTTTCTTGAGCCATAAGATAAACTTGCTAAATAACTACTGGAAATTTCATACTTATAGGCTTAATAGTTTCTAAGATAATGGTACCATGTCTCTCTGGAGGGCCTCCGTTTAATCTTATTTATACTAAAATACACTTATTGTTTTTTTGTTGCTGTTTAAGGCAAAAAGCTCCGACAGACTAACATCACCTTGTAATATTCCAACAACACAACTTGCTGAAACAACCGTTCAGATAAACTATTATTTTAATTTACTTTATTCAACCAGCTTTCAAAAAAACTAAATTCAAACTACTTTTGAAAATTATACTGAAAGAAATTCAGAGTAAATATTTCAAAAATACATAAGAAATGATAATAAAAATTAAATAAACATACTGACACTTTTTAACCCAAATTTAAAAATGACGACTTAAATATAGCAAAATTTTGTTACTTTCATTAAAATGTAAATATTTCTATGAATGTTTTTGGAATTTACTAAGTTCAACCGAGGTTGAATAATTCAACTAAATACAACAAGGCAAATGATTACTTCAAAGTTATCATCTGTGCTTGCGAATTCACTGAAAATTGGTGCAAAATTAAACAGTACTGTATTGTTAATGTTATAACAAAAGTAATAGAACAGTTTGTGGGAGAGAAAATGAGCAGCAGTGCACGCCTTCAGCCATGACCACACAAACACAACAAACAAGCTCGACTAAAAGTAATGGTCGGAGTTGTAATCGAAGGATTCGTCATCCGTGAGAGATGCAGAAGGAGGTGTCATGCTCTTACCTGCTGATGGAGAATAAGAACTGGTGTCATCGTCTAAGTCATCCTGACTACTGCTCATACGACCTGCAACAAAAAAGAAAAACATTCAATTGATATTTAGGAAGGGACAATAACGATAACCTTTTAAATTATCAAAATCGATAAAAAGAGAGAATATAGTTTATGGGACAAGAATGAACCTGTAAAACTAAGTCCACACTGGAAGCAAAACAAAGCAACAAAGTGTTATGCTGCATTTTTGTTGTTTATAGTTGCAGAAACAAATGTTCCTTCAAGTTGCTTGTTTCCGAATCTAGCGATAAATATCAAAGGAAATTTATAAACATTAGGAAATTTATGTTTCAGACACAGAGTGGAATTGTTGTAACTTGTTTCTGAAACATGTATGCCTTGTAACGATGAATAAACTTAAATTGTATTTAGTTAATAAAAATATAAAAGCTTAAAATACAGTTGGTCTTGGTTGTAGCGTCAACAAAGGGACCGAACGAACATTGACGCTTCCTCCGATAGACGTTAAAAAGATGTACCAACAGGAAATCGTATTTTTGTTAACTTGAGTGAAAGGACAAACAACTATACAGTACAGTATTACTATTATTGGCAACATTATTTATGATGTTTATTAAAAAGAAAAACACTATACTTTTCTTTTAAAGTACAGTAGGGTCCCGATAATTCGAGCTAATTGGAGCTGAGGTCATCTACAATTATAAATTAGGTAACATTGGTTAATGAGTAAAGTTTTAATGAGTAAATTCATGTAATGTGTATTAACAAACTGTATTAAAAAACACTAAAATTACAGTACATATTAAAACATTAAAACTATGAATGTATTGGAAGAATTTCAGATTTATAACGAATACAAAAAATAGTCCGGATAACATACTAAATGATAAGTTAAACTTTTCTTCCAACCCTATATACGATGTAATCGCTAAACTAGGCCTAAAATAAACGGTTACTGATAACCAACGTCTATATTCAGTGTCCTACCTGCAGTCGGACAAGTACAACGTATGTGATGTGGCTACAAACATTTTTATTACATTATATTAACGAGGAGTTATTCTCCGATTTTGTGTGTGTTAGTGTTGTGTGTTGTTCGAGTTCGTGTTTTATGTGTTAATACAAGCCTGACGAAGCCGACAGTGATCGGCGAAACAGCGCTGTAGCTAGTGCTACATTCACAGGACTGAAGACAATTTTAAAGGTAATTTCATTACAATATATAAACAGTCCAAGGCAAACAAATAGTCTATAAAACATTAACTTACTGTATTAAAAAACACGCAAGAATTTTTAAAGTGTCTTCTTTACTATGGGGGGGGAATTGTTTGATCACAACTACATAAATACGACTGAGTCTCGCCGCGCTCTTATATTGTCCGAATACTTTCCCAGCAAGGTCATTGGTTTAGGGTTTAGTTTACACCCAGCACACAACTGACACTGCATAGCGTGTGAATTCTTCCTTAGGAGGGATGAGAGAGTTAGCAGTGTTGTTTGTAGTGGAACCCTCCCCCCCCTCTACTGACTTTAATGGGACTCACCGGAGATTACATTTTACGTGTGAAAAAAAATACGTAGATTGTTTATTTCGCGGTTTGATTCTGAGGACGGAGAAAATAGGCGACCGACATACAAAGGAAAGTGGGAATTCTAACATTTTCAAGTTTTAAGAAAGCTGAATTCAAAGTTTGTCATTGATATTTTGTAGATTTATGACGTTACAACCGAGTGGTTAAAATATTTATTGAGGCTAAAACAGGGATTATTTATAATAATGTAAAAGATAATGATTTGACCGGACCTAAAAAAAAAATGACGCTATGTCCAAGTTGACGCATTAGCCGAGGCCGTTAAAACCAATTTCAACTGTATGTCGTTCCAGTGGTCAACCAAAAATATAATACATTTAATTTAAGTATACAGAAATGCCATAAGTTTGTGGAATTCATGGGATAGAAATTTTAAAGATTGTTACAAAAAACAAGATTTGTGGGTGGAGATTGGTAAAACAATTGACACAGATATTCATAAAATTAAAAAATAACGAAAAAACTTTGTGGCTTTTTCTCTTTTAAAAACAATAATTGCAGCCACGAATATAGAAACGCACACTAAACTGATGTAGACAGTGTTGAAAAGTGCATGAGGAAAGAGTTTATGTTATATTAAAAGATCTACCCATGATTTGTAGAATGTACTACTTATTTCATGATCTCTAAAGTTGTGCAATTATTACATCATTCTAAAACCATGATTTGTATTTACATGAATATTGTAAAACTCCGGTTAACCTAACTTACAGGGGGGGAAGCGTTTCGGATAAAACATTTTTCGGTTAAGCCATGAACATCTAACACTGCAGTTTTTAAAGGTTTTGAAGGTCAAACGAATTAAAAAACCTCTTTGTTATGTTTTCTATTTAAGTTAAAATTACATTTTTAGGCTTATGGTGCATCAATATACAGTATACTGTACTTAATAGTTTGTAGTAAGTAATTTTTGTTTGTAGTGTCATGGTTTTAAGGCCTTCACACACCTAACATAGCGTCCGTCCCCTATCTATGCCCGCGATACTCCCTAAGTGCAATTTACAATGCCAGGTTATTTGATTTTGAGGAGGGAGATAACAGGCGGCCTGAAATCAAAGGAAAGGGGGACTTCTAACATTTTTCGAGTTCTGAGAAAACTGAATTCAAAGTTTAACGTTGGCAGATTTTTTTTTAAAGCCGCTACTTAATTTCTAATAGTTTAAGTTGTAGAAAAAGGTTCTAATTTTGATTAAAACAACAAATATTAAGTATTGTACATACAACAGGGATATTATTTCTGATTTTCGGAGGCGTTTCGGATAACCGGGTTTCGGTTGACCCGAGTCCGGGTAACCGGTGTTTTACTGTATATGACTTATTTAAATATGTTAATATTCTTTTCGGACAATTTCACGTCTTTTTATTTCTTACACACTATAATACAGTGCTATATATCAAGATAGATAAACGAACTCACCCCTGAGACATCAAAGAGGTTAACCCTTGTACTGTCAGACCACTCAATTTGAGTGGTCGTGGGGGCGTGGCACTTAAAATAGATCAACTTTGACAACTCTTTTTGCATTGAATATTTCACCCACTAAAAATCATCCAATCACAATAAATCAAAAACTGTTGGAAAGGAAATGATTTAAACTTTAATTTTTGTATTTACACATTTTTTCTAGAACATATATTTACATCTTTCTAAAACTGCCTTCCAATCAGACATCACTTTTATACTTTCTTAAATACAAACGTTTCTGTAAACCCTTGCAATTAGACAGTTTTAAACCAATGAACCAGCACATTTTGCAATTGAGATAACGCCTACAATTCTTTAAGTTAGTATTTATATCTCTATACCATTTTGTAGGGAAAACTTCGATCTTTTGTTTGGTGTAAAGTAAACTAGATTTGACTGGTTAGATGTTATTCAAACAGCAGTGGAAAGTACAGACTTGTGTAGAATTCAAACCAGCACATTAGATGGATAAGCAAGTCTGTTTCCCACGCTAAGGTTCTAATGGTCATTTTGTTTCCTTTGTCCGCGCGACGTTTCATTTGATTATCTCATTTTGTGACTCAGGTAAAAAAGCTAAGTCAAATATTTTTATGAAATAATAATTTACAAGTACACAGTTCAATTCTTTGATTTAATCTCTACACTTTTGTATAATAATATTTCATTTTTGGACAAAGGATATATTCCTAAATTACTATTCAAACTAGGCCTAGTTTTGCTAGCAGTCTTGTAGTAGGAACATAAAAACTGGTGTTTTCAAAATAAGAAATTTTAAATTGATAAATATTTTTATACAGTTCTATTTACAACTAAATTACGAAATTTTTACTTTTATGTAGGCCTAAAATTGAACCGTTTTCTTTCGTTACTGAACATTTTTGTTTCTTGAGCTAATAACTTTATAAATTTTACATAAATCATTTTTTTACTGCCATGTATGAATTCTTTGAACATTTCTCTACAAAAGAGCTATGGAACACTTTTGGATTGGTTTATAATTACTATATTTGGCGAATTTTTGAATATATACTTGCACACGCCAAAATTTCATTAAAAACATTAACACGGACAGTTGTAGGGTTAAAGTAAAAGAACATTTTTCATATCATTAAATTAAATATTTCTTCACTTATATTTTTTGCTAACACTAACAGTTTTGTTGGACAATAGTGAGAAATTTCAACTTCATTTTGAACCCTTACTGGATTTTGACTTTTATTTCCAACAGGCCGAACGATGGCTATATCCCACTGATTTTTTGAACATCCGGAAAAAAGTTAAATATAAACTTGTTAAGGAGTATTTTTGTTTTTTTCTAATTATTTGAATGAAAGCAATCCTGATGAAACCTGCACGCTATATAGACAAGATGAAAATTTTTACAATTTATACTTATAACCAGAGGTGGCTCGTAGCCTATTTTAATTAATGGGGTGAGGGATGTAGGGTTAAACTCCTACAAGAACAAAATCAAACATTTTTTACTTAGGACTACTTTAACCGAAATTGTTATGTTTAAGCTTGATCTATTCACTTAAAAATTAAATTCGTTCTTCTTGTTTTAATTTGCGTGAAAACATCAATAATTCTTGATTTAAATTCAAGCTGATATAATTTAGCACTTTAACAGTAAAACAAAGTGTCAGAAGCTTGTGAAATGTAAACAGTTAAAGACTTCACCTGTCTGATAAATGTTTCTTAAGTAAATTTGTTCCTTCTGAAATCACAGCCTCATAACCACCATCATGCCAGGTTCGGCACTCCGGAAGCGAGAGCGCGCCCGGAACTGTGAAGCGCACAGTTCCATACAAATATTTTTGTATATTTTCATAAACTGGGGGATGGCTACGGACATTAAGCTTAAGGAATATATATTGGTACAAAGAAAGCGTTAAAGAAAAAAGGATTCATGCACTACCTGGAAATAGGTGATACACTTGATGATACAATTTATAAAAAGACTCTAAAAATAAAATTCAAGCCTTTTCATAACAAGAAACCTATAGCAGCCAAAATTATAAAAATTACAAATTAATATAAGAAATTGTAAAAACTTAGGGGTGGAAACATGGTAAACATTTGAATTTGTACGTTGTAGCCATAAAAACAATCCATGATATAAAAAAATCTTTATACAACAATACATTTTCCCCAAGAATGATCAAGGTTAACGAAAAAATAACAATAATTTTAATTGCTACAATAATGTACTTAAAAATACTACACACCTGAATTAAAGTAAATTCAGTTTTTAACCTAAGTTGAACTGGGTTAGGCAAGGAAAGTAAAACAGGAAGTGCTGGTATTAGATTAAGCTGAGAAGGATCGGTCAAAGTGCAAGGTTTGCTTACTTGATACATTGTCTGAATGAAAAATAGAGAATTCATTTAAAGTTTGATTTGTCAACAAATCTACAAAAAATATATGAAAATAAAAATATGCAAGAAATGGTGTTTATAGAAATTGACATTAAATTAAATGACTTAAAAGTCGGTTGCCTTGTGCAGTGGTACAAATAAAAAGAAAACCATGTGATGTTCTGAAAACTAGCTATTTCTTTAGTTAAAAATGTATAATGGATTTCAACCACCTTATAGAGTAAAAAATACGTTGTCAAGTGCCGAAGTCCAAATTTAAATCAATATTATCGCTGCGCTACACGTGGAGATATGTATGACACACATGTATCTACCAACAAAATAGATTTCGTCCCTAAACACTCAAATATGTTGGAAACGATTACTTCCTGTAAGATGTCGGCACCAACATTAATCGGAACTACACTATAGGAGATGCTCGACAGACTTGTTTGCACATAAAAGTCGGCCAACAAGTTAGAGTACTCTAAATTGTTTGTACAAACTTATATCCGGCGTTTTGCATGAAACAACATGTGTCACCACTACACGCATGAAATATGTTGGCTCCAATTCGTCTGCACAAACAGTTTTCTATGTTTAGGCGCAATATCCGTATGGCAAACTTGCATGCACAAGCATGTCACTGTGAATCAACAGGGGTTTGATTTCACTTGGTTTTGTGTGAACGTAACCTAGTGTGTCGCATCCGTGGCTAGTTGTGTTCTTCGTCTTCTTTTTCTAACTAATACTAAAAGTCTAGTACTTTTGACTTTCATTTGTCGTTTTTTTTTAGTAATTTACATTTATTTTTAGTGTTATACTATTCTTTTCATTATTCTACTAACATGTGTGATATGCAAAATTACTCTAAAACATTTTTACAAGAATTTATAGAACTCTATAAAACACACCCCTATCTGTGGAAAGTCAAGTCGAAATATTATAGTACCGGTAATAGAAATGTTCGTTCGCCCTTTTCCAAATAAAACGATACTACTGCTTTATTTTTGCACACCTTACCTCATAATCGGCAATGTTAAAGTATATACAGACAGCAAATAAAAAACAATATGAATTGTCATAACTTTCTCAGGAACCTGGGTAACATTAGGTTAACATTCAGTAACTCAAATTTTACCTCTTAATCCTCCCCCTCTACCGTTAGCAGTTCCACGATACAATAGTGTTTCGAGTACTGCAAGCCCGCTGTTGTTGATGATGTTAAAGCCGCATAACAGTTCAATTTGTTTCCACCTGTGACATCGTTCGGCTAGCTCTTGTGTTACTTCGTTCAACGATGTCCTGAAATTCAGAATTACAAATATTAGATGAATCCGTATTGAGGAGAACTTATGTTTGCCAATATTAACAAACAGGGTATTACAAAAACTAATAAATGATTGGTTAAAAAAAAGTAAAGTAAGTGATCTGAAAAAACTGAATATTTGGTTACTCTAAAGAAAGTGACACGAAAAACATGATAAGGGATAATAATTCATTACAAATCGTGATGCTTTATTATTTAGCGTATTAATTTCATTCTCTGATGTTATATCACAAAGTAATTGAATGTTTGCTGTTAGATAGATCTCGTATGATTTAGTAAAGCACTACGTCAAAGTCTTCAATAGCTGACCCGACACATTAGATTTTATTAGTTGCATTTGTTTTCACGTGTTATTTTCTTTATTATTCGTGCATTACATTGTTTATAGTTTAAATAAAATAAAATGACAAAAAACTATTGATATAAATTAAAATATTTAAAAATATTATTAAGTATTTAAGTAATCTTTTATTATAGTTAGTTAAAAATAAATATTTTGACCTGTTACATATTATTTACCTTACCTATCGTATTTAAATATAAAGCAGATTCAATTATTTTTTGTCGAGGTGAAAAACCTGAGCGGTTATCATCATCTGGAAGTCGGAGGGCATTTACGTAATGTTCAATAAGTTATATTGAGATACACACGATCACTTACAGGCATAAAATTAAACATTTAATTTACACACACTACTGAAACAATAACGATAAAATAACAACGATAACAAACAACTCGTTACAGGGCTGTAAAGGCAGAATCAAGGAAAAAATTAAGAATGTGTATATTGGTCTAAATTTAATAAATTATTAAGGGATTAGGTGACACGAAAAGTCAGCTGACAGTAGTCCGTTAAAAAGTAGCTTATGAAATTATGTATATCGGTTCTGTTAAAGTCAGCTGATAGGAATTCATAAAATAAATCTACAGTAAGCAGCCAATAAGAGTCTCATAAGAAATGTTAAATAACCAGTCTGTAAAATTGTGTATTTCAACTCTTAAGAAAGTGTTACAAGAAAGGAATTTCTTAGGTAAGAAAGTTAATATATGAGTCTATAAAGTTAAGTAACTTATACAAAATAAAGTAGGTACCCAACAAAGCAATTATTATAAGTAACAATAATAATTGTACCGTAAATATTACATTTCAAACTTAAAAACAGCAATCCCTCGCTGTATAATAGCAAACAACAATACCGCGAATAATGAAAAACCAAATCTTTACGGGAAAAGGGAGGTTATGTTCATGACATATAGAAAATTTTAAAACATGTACAGTACTAATACCTGTAATTTATTTATATAAGATAATAAACTTCATGTGTACTTACATTTTATTTACTTATTTTTGAAAAAAAAGTACCCCCAGAATGATAATTTCAGTTTCAAAACACTAAATACATTATCATCGGCACAGTTCACTAAAATCTAAGAACTGTACAGTCCACTCTGGTAATATTTATCACTGTGAAATCTATAACACTACAGTTACAAAAATAAAACTAAACAAAAACGTTTTTTAAAATAACACAATTTTAAGTCAAAAGTAAAGTTTAAAAATTACTTTTTTAACTTAAGTTTAAAAAACTTGTAATCTTTGATTGTTTTTTATTTAGTTCTAGTTCTTTTCGCACTTCGTTGTACAGCGCTAATGCCATGACAAGTGCTCGACTGAATTTTATTGACCGTTCGATAGAAGAATTATTTGGACAAGTCCACTTGTATTCACGCAGGGGTGTGTTGTAGGGAAATTCCTTCTTGTATGTTTTGTTGTATTTGTGAGTGTTTCGCCGACATGGTATTTATACAATGTTATTAAATTTGTACAATAATTACAATATATACACTGTAATAATGTACAGATTTTGATGTACTGTAGTGCTATTTAATACAGTATTTTTTTAGTGACCGCGAATGTCGAGGGATTATTGTAGTTGACACATTTCTAATAAATGCATCAAGCTATTGATAATTTGAGGTAAAAAGAACTTGTTGGCCTCATTTTGTTTGATGGTTTTGTAAACTACTAATAAATGAGTTATAATAAAATAATGTTCCATTACATTGAAAAGGTTATGTTAATAATAGACACCAAAATGACAGTATAATTATACTAGGAATTGAATAATCCGTATTAATCAGCTATATATCTACTACAGTGCTTGTAACATATGTGACTTGTCAAAATAATTATTATTTGAATTTAGAATCATTTTGGGAGGGTAGTGGTAAACAAAAGTTTACACACTTCTAGGCTAAAAATATTAACTTTAGAATTTGAATAAACATATAATTTCAAAGGGATATGCAGACAATATATTTGTTAGTGAAAGAAAAGTAATGTTAAGATTGAATTAAGAATGCAGACATTTAAATAATTTATAATAATGAACATTTTTGTAATGTAAGCCTCTATGCCAGGGTGCGAAAGACAAGGCATTGATAAATAGCCTCGAACTATTCAAAAGAAGCCAGACTTGATGTCGCTATTACTGAGCGTTGATTGGAGAAAAGTATCAGTCCACACATACGTCATCAGAAAAAGTCATCCGATTGGTTGAGATGAGATGACGCGAAGTTGCAGGACAAAGGAACCTGTCGCCAGGAGACTTCAATTGCAGACAGCTTGTCAAGTAAGATAGACGTATTGGAGTGTTGCTCCTGATTTTTGTAAAGTATGACCGAAAAAAGTAGTTTCGGTAAACATTTACGTAATACGAATGTGAAGTAATAAGAAGCTACTGTACAATTTTTTACAATAGAGAAATTAAAATATTGTATCGCTCCGAATCATATCAGTATTTTCAAAGGAAATTCACAATTATTACAATTGGTGCCAACAAAAATACTTCCCACAACATTATTAAAGTAAACATTTCCTTATGTTCATGTACAAGAAATGGTAACACACATATAAAATGTATCAGTGAGAATCCAAAGAACCTATTCAATTGAAAATTGCTAATTTCCGAAATATTGTAAATAACAATATTTCAAATAAACAGAACCAAAATGGGCCCGTAGATCTTTAGAAATATGTAGTATAAGCGTTTTATCTAGAACCAAAAAACTCAAAAAGTTAATTTATAAGTATACCGATGTAATGACTTTTCATAACATTTTGAACATTCCATTTTATTTTGAATAAACACCACTAAAATTGGCCAGGTAGATCTCCAGAAATATGCATAAATAGGATTTAAACTAAAACGAAAATTTAAAAAAAAAAAACAATCAGTCGTGGGACTGTCGTCAGAAGTGAATACATTTTAGCTTCATATAGTTAACTTTATTTTCGTGTTATTAAGAAGTATGTTTTTAATTAATGTATTAATGTTGTAATGGGATATTTTTAGGTAGGCCTATATTAAAGTGCTATACATTATTACTTTCGACCGGGAAATAAAATTGAAGTGCATCACTAATTTTGTAACTTTACTGTGCAATAAAGCCTAGGCCTACTAAAGCTAAAATAAAACTAAACTTCTTTAATTAGTAAGGGCATTGGGTCAATCTATTAACTAAACAAAACTGGTGAGAATCATTAGAAGGCTAGTTAATTTTGATCTCAATCAAAAAGGGTTAGGCCTTACACAATGTTAACAAATTTCTAGTCTTAGTTAAGTGCATTGCCGTTAGAAAATTTTAATTAATTAATTGAAATATATAATGTCAACCTACTAAACAAAATGAAACTGAATAATCTTGTAACAAGTGTACGAATATTATAGTGTAATTTGACAACATATTATAGTGTAGAAATTAACACTATTAAGTGTAATTAGGATATGATTAACAGATAGGAATACCATCTTACTTAGTAACTAGGTAGATACATTAAAACATATTTTTACAAAACTTACAGTTGCAGTGTAATTAAAAAAAATATAAGTAAAAAAACTGCATTTAGTTTTGTTTAAGTTAAATGTTAGTAGCCTCGTCCGCTAATTTTTACGACACTTTATAAACAAAATATTATACAAAACATGAGCTAAATGAACAAATAAAAAAATTAAGAACAGTAAAAAGTTGAAATTTAGTTAACCTAAAACCAATGGTATGCTTACCACTAATGAAGAACTTTTATAAAGATATTCCATTGTCAAGTGTTAGTTACAATTTCATTAAGGGTTTAATTAATTGTTACCAGTACATCTAGTTAAAATGTAGAGTTTGCAAGTTTACAAAACAAACACAGTTTATTTCTCTGGAGTTGAGGTTTTTTCTTGACTACATATGGTGGATTATAACTAGAGAAAAATGCCTTATGTGCTATCTACTCTGGCACATGAGGTGTTTTCCTTCAAATATATGATTTAGCTTTTTGAAGATTTTTGGAAATGAGGCTTTTTCCTTGGCGTTTTTTCAAGGTTTAGGTGTGGAGATAAGGCTTTTGAACCTACAAAAATGTTTCTAAACCGACCCTAAACCATAATATGCACAATAACTCAAATTAACATTTATTTTAGTTAAGGCCTTTTTTCTTAGTAGGGCAGTATAGTTTTTCTATATTATACAGTACTAGAGAGCTCCGCCCCATGCTCGCTTCGCTCGCCAACCACCGCGGTGCCTCGCATTGAAACAAATGGAAACAGGTTATTTTATATTAGTAAGCCCCAGTGAAAAATCACAGGATGATTAATTATAGATACACATCAGAAATCATCATTTAAAGAACAAAAAAATTAAAAGCAACATTAAGGCCTAACTTATCTAGGCCTACCTAACTATGCTGACGGGAATTTTTAACTCGGTAGGGCCTAAATGTGTACAATAATAAGGATTATAAAATTGTAGGTCTATTTGTTAAACATTTAAGAAAATACTATCTTTTAATAGCTTTTTATTTCATATTGATAGATCAAATGATTTAGAAGTTATTAATATTATAGTGAAGAAATTAATAATCAATATGTTTATACTAGGGGCTCTGCCCCTGGACGCTTCGCGTCCCAACCCCGCCTCGGCCTTCGGCCTCAGATGGCTGCTTCGCTTTGAATTCAGTTGGAAAATTCGCTAAAGAATCTTGTTAATCTTTGGCTCGTTTGTACATAGGTGACCGAGCACAAATCAGCTGTTTTATTTGGCAGCTGACTCAAACTCATTAAACATTATCTCCATAAGATTAACATGGGAACTTAACGCTACTCCTTCTTAGGTTAGTAGCGGCTAAAGGGATGATTGGATCTTGAATCTGACGGAAAATTTCTTCTTTGAAATTTAATTTTCTACAACTTTTGTATTTAACATTTTTTGCTATCTCTTACCGTTTTCTTACTAAATGCGCTCAAAGTGAGAAATTGAAAAAATCGAAAAAATCTTTCCCGCCCAAAAGGTGCTTCCAAAATTAAAAAATGTTAAATTCTGGCAATTTTCCCAAAAGTTTCTCGTCGAGAGCTTTAATTCAAGTATGAGGTCGAGGGGGGTACGATTACTGGAAGTGCCTAATAATTAATGTCAGTGAATCGGTGAAATCGTCTAGCTTTAAGGACTTTGGGTGGAGCCTCCCTTCTCGGATGAATAGTGGCTAAATGAATGATTGGATCTTGAATCTGACAGAAAATCTCTTCTTTAAAATTTAATTTTCTACAACTTTTGTATTTAACATTTTTTGATATCTCTTACCCCTTTCTTACTAAATGCGCTCAAAGTGGGAAAATAAAGAAATTGAAAAAATCAAAAAAATATTTCCCACCCAAATAGTGCTTCTAAAATTAAAAAATGTGAAATTCAGGCAATTTTTCCCAAAAGTTTCTCGTTGAGAGCTTTAATTAAGTGCCTAATAATTAATGTTAGTGAATCAGTGAAACCAGCTAGCTTTAAAAACGGTGGGCGGAGCTTCCCTTCTCGGATGAATAGTGGCTAAATGGATGATTGGATCTTAAATATGATAAAAAATCGTTGGTCTGAAATTAAATTTTCTTAAACTTTTGTATTTAACAATTTTTGCTATCTCTTACCGTTTTCTTACAAAACGCGCTCAAAGTAAAAAATTTAAAAAATCTAAAAAATCTTTCCCGCCCAAAAGGTGCTTGCAAAATTAAAAAATGTTAACGTCTGGCAATTTTCCCAAAAGTTTCTCGTCGAGAGCTTTAATTCAAGTATAAGGTTGAGGGGGGTCCGATTACGGGAAGTGCCTAATAATTAATGTCAATGAATCAGTGTTACCGTCTAGCTTTATATAAGTTGATATTATGTGAATATGTATGAATGTTTCCGAAGTTAAACGAATAGGTATCTCTTCTTTAAATTTGTATAAACAAATATATTGATGATAAAAGTTTGTATTTATATACAGTTTATTACCTCAACACAAATATTATAACGTATATTATAGCATAAATTAGTTATATAACTCATATTTAAAAAAATTCAACTTCGCAAGAAATTATAACGATTGAAATTGTAAACATAACCCCAAACTATAATCTACACTGAGTTTGTTTAAGTATTATAGATGATGGGTGAAATCAGCTGTTATATTGTATGTTACTCACGTACGGAATTGATAAATAGGCCCTACTATTAAATTCTTATGTGTCTTATTAATTTTAATTAGGATGTAACAAAGTGGTTTCTTATTTTTAAATTCCTTAATTTATTAAAAGTTTATTCTCTATCTTTAAGGAAAGTATAGCAATCAACATTTTTACTACATTTTCACCCCTTAGCAACACACAATAAAAATTCAATCTATGATACTTTTTTATGTATGTTGTGAAACGTTACCCTGTTGATATATCTAATATCGGTCTCTTAATTTATCAATTTTCTAAATAAATAATAATATCACTGTTCGTTCAAATTAACAAAATTTTAATTGTCTCAAAAAAAAACATTTAAAAAGAACAAACTTAATTCAAATAACAAAGGAAAATAAATTATGAAATGAATGTCCTAATCATAAGTTATTAACAAAGAATTCAAAATATATTATATATCTATAATCAAGTAGATAATTCAATTGAAAATGAGCTCATGTACATTTAATGTTTATGAAATTCTATCTCCGGGTAGGGTTTTCGGGCCGGTTCATCCAAAATTTAAAAAAAATAATTCATTAAACATATCTATATACATAACAAATTAAACTATACATTTACAATACACATAACATATATATACAAGTTCATTAAATGAAAGGAATTGTTTACTCATTGATATAGTTAAGTAATATTTGAAAATGAGTTATTGATTTACAGTCAACACTTTCAAAATAATAAGAAAAGTAACTTTTGTTACAGCACAAGATAAAGTACAATGGAAAATAAATAGGTTAGGTCTCACCGATTTCGAAATTTCTTTCTGCAACTTATCTTTTATACCATTAGGCTATAAATGAAATTTCATGATTTAGTATTGGGTCATTTACCCTTATGTTTGATTCTTGATTTTTAATATTTTCGCTCAATGGTTTTATATATGAAGAGAGCACTTATGTATTGAACTGTCTTTGACCAGACCTTAGGTCAGAATGTCATAATCACAATTTTCTTTATTGTTACAAATAGGCTTTCCCTTAGAAAATGTTAAATTTGTTTATTACACTTCACGTTACGTTTTATGTTTACACCATACGTCTATTTTTTGTTGTTTATCACCTTAACACTAGTTTTTTACTTAGATCTCAGAACAATTTTTAATTAGTAAATATCTTATGGACTATTTATATTAAATTAGGAAATAATTCTTTTCATCTTCATAAAACCGATGTTTTTAAGAAATTTACATATTTGTATCTTGAGATTAATCCGCGAATATTTTCGACCAATCATATCGCTCGACCACGTCTTACATACTTGCCAGCTGTTGTAGGCCTCTGTATACATTTCTTAACTGAAATATGGTGAATTTGCATGTTTTCTTCATTTAATTAGAGTGTTCTTTTCGATTAGTTATATTAACTTATTATATTATTTGGGAAGCTTATTCATTTCTGAATTGTTTGATACTGGTGCCTGCGCAATACCTATTTTTGATAACAGGATATTTATAGAATTTACTTCACGTGTTTAAGATTTTTGTCTTTTATAAAGTAGGCCGAATGCATGCTAATATGTTTTAATTTTGAATGGTTTTCCTCTGTTTTGACCATTTATTTATATCCGATGATGGGTTAAATTATTCATAATCTAAATTGTTATTTAGGTTCGGTTGATTCTTATGTTTAAAAGTTTAATTTGCTTAGGAAAACTCGTCTGTAGCGATTACCGGGTTAGTTTACTATTTCACCGCTAGATCGCGTCGGGGTCTCTTCTTTTAATTATTCATTTTGAGTTGTTTCAGTTGTAAGAAGTAAAATGTACAAATTTTCAGCTCACTAACTTTAATTAAAATAAAACAATTAATTGTTAATGTTTTGTGGGTTGTTATCACATTTTGTAACGGAAGGTTACAAGAGTAAAGAATATTCTTAAGTATAATGTGTTAAAAAAAATGAGGTTCGGTAAAAATTTCAAAAAATAAAAAAAATGTTCAAATCAAAAATAAAATGCTATATGTGGATTATTCAACAATCATTAATACCTCTCCTTCACCTCTTTCATTTATTCACCTTAACACCAGAAGTCGTCGCTCATAAAATACCTTAAATCATTAAAAAACACCTCTTAGGCCTATTGCCTTACTTCCATAATAAAAATCACCATTTACCTAAACTCACCACATCATATGACTCCCCTAACTCCAACGTAGAATTACACCTTATACTCCACCTTACTTTAATTCACCTTACTTTCAAAACCTTAATACCACCTTCACTTAACTCACAGAATAATAATTAAAAAAATAGTAATCGTAGTACGTATAATAATCCACATATAACCTCATTTATGCTCTATTAGCATCTATCTATCCATAATTATCAATTACTGTAAAACATTTATTAAATTAATTTAATTTCCTCAGGGGTGGAAACCTGGCTGTTAAAGTACAAGCTAGTTGGACGTTCATGACTGAATAAAGAAATTCAAGACATTGTGGCAACAACTATTTGTTTACTCGAACATAATTAGAAAATGAATATTTACAACAAAAAATATCAACGTCATAAAACAATTATACAAACAAATCAATTAACTATTTACAATTATACAAAGTTTTGTCAGCCCTAGCTTGCAAATAAATGACGCAATAAGTGAAAAGTTAAAGTTAAGTTATTTCTCAATTTTTTTTATAAGTTTTCAAAGATGCAGACTTTTAAGCTTAAAAATAATGGCCATATCTACTCACGATACCTGTTGTTATTGTATTTTTACCTATGATTTCACTGGTTCTATTCGATAAAGTCACTTCACTTGCATTTTTCTAACGCGTTCGTCCGACCACATGGCAACTTTTTCACAAGTCCACTTTTTAAAGAAAGTATACGGAAAATTTTACTTTCCAAGTTTTCACAAACTCTTAAACACCTCTACTCCACATCAACACAACATTCATTGCGACTTTTTGAAAAATTACTACATTTTTTGACAAATTCTCCACCACCTGCAATTAGCTTGCATAGAGTTAGCTACGCCATCTTGACTTCTCTCTCCTCTTCTCTTCTCTTCTCTTGCGTTGTTCAGAACGCTCCGTGCAAATTCGCACGTAAGCCACACTGTGCTAGGCCTTCCGTATCTTGATGTATACACTGATGTTGTGACTTGTTATACATGTATTTATTATTTTTTCTTAAGTTGCTTTTGGACTGTCTCTGCCTAATTAAAGTGTTTATAGTCTTATTACTGCTTGTTTTCATTAACTGTCCACTTCAATCGTAATTATTTAAATGACTTCTTACATAGTTCTTAAACGTTACATATGTTCATATATTAATATATTTTTTAAGTCTGCTTTTATATTACCTACTTTTATAGTCTGCTTATATTTTTTTATTTGTTTATTAAAAATGATTCTACTGTAATTATTTTGCGTCATTAAGGAATTTATATATATATAAAAATTATAAATGGTTATTATTATATATGTATTGCGTCATTTTATTTATTTAGACCAAACCTCTGTGCTTTTAGACACTATGGGAAACTGCTGATTTATTTTTCATCGTGTAGCTTTTCTGTTACATGGCTGTTAGTGTTACAAGTTTCGCCCCTTAGCATCACACGACAAAATGCAAATCTAGTTTACTTTTTCTATTTATCTTGTAAGAAATAAATGTAAAACATTTCAGCTCTCTAGCTTTAAGGAAAGAATAACAATTAATATTTATTGTTTTAGGGTCGTTTTAACCCTTAAATCAAAATTAATTCTAACCTATTTTGTTCAAGGATAGTGTAGCTTTTTATTAGTGAAACTATTTTTCAATCGGTTCAGTAGTTCCAGAGATTACCCCCTACAAACAAACAAATACATTTTACCTCTTTTCAATGTTATTAATTAATGTCATTAATGTTATTATGTTGTTCACCCCTAAGCTTTGATGGTGAATAATGTTACACGTTCAAATCAAATGATTTCGTACATTTTATAACAGCAGTTATAATAAAGGTTAAAAGAACAGCTAGGCTCAGGTCTACACTTTAATAAAAACCTAACCTAAAAGTTAAAAATTTAAAAATTGCTTCAATGTTTGAAATTAGATGTTAATGGTAACATTGGAGCAAACAGCTGTTTTATCTGTTATTTTATTTAATTGGTTGCTATGATAATAAATGTAAATACATGTGTTGGTTTATCGGTCTATTCCTAACCTAAGATTTCTTTCCTACTAAATTTACAAATATTAAAATAAAAAAGGTTTTTATCAAAATGAATGTTACTCATTTAAGCCTATGTTACTCAGTGAAAGTGTAGCTTTTAATTAGTAAAACTATTTTTTCAATCGGTTCAGGAGGTTCAGAGATTACCCCCTACATACAAACAAACTAATAAATTTTACCGCTTTATAATATTAATATAGATTATGTCAGAAAGTAAAACTGTTAATCATTACATTGTGGACGATACAAAAATAAACACTGGGACTTTAAAAGCCTAAGTAGAAGAGCCGTAAAGGTAAATAAAATATGCAAACCTTAAAAAGCCAAATAATAACAATCGAATATCATTATTTATAATAATACAATATACTGTGCAAAGAAAGAAATTGCTAATGGTGAATGTAAAATAATTTTTTTTTATGATTTCTTAATTAGGTAACACAGTCCACAGTTTAATAATGATTGCAATTTATTATTAGATTCATAATATTAATAATGCAGTATAATATAGTAGGCCTACATCATAAATTGTAGTAAACTAATAAAAACATTTCATTACTAAAATAAATTATTTGTAGGTTTAAGCAGTAAACAAAACACATTTCGTCTCAGTTGGGCTACTTAATGTACTTTAGGAGAGGCCGTAAGTAATTGATCAAGGTCAACAGATTTGGTACAACATAGAACTGGCGACGGGAAACAGACGAGAGGGAGAGTGTAGGACAGTGACGTATGAATGAAGAGCGCCCCTCCATTCTTCCCCACTTCTACCCCTTAACCCAGCATGCCCGTTTAAGCCAGCGCACTAGCGCAGACTGGATTAAGGCGTCGGAACTACGTCGAACCATCGCAGCACTTACTAACACGAAGTCAGCTATCTGTAGTTATTCTTTTATCTGTGCTTAAAGATGGTTGAGTAAAAAGGTTATACCAGTCATCATGTCTAATTCATTTATTGTCTCTCCTTCCTTTTCATGTATCTTAGTACTTTTGCAGTGATCGAATCCCCGGAAATTAGTATATGAATAAGATTAAGTTTTGTTTGAGTAAAGTTTTGCAATGTATCATAAAGGGTTTGGCGGCGAGAAAAAAGATGGCGGTAGTATGCATTCTGTGATTTTAACCTTCACAGTGCCAGACTGCCCAAAGTGACGTTCTCTCAGGCGCAAGATGCAGCCACTTCGACAATTAGCGAGAATTTCTACCATTTATTCTCTAAATTTGGTATAATAAAATTTGGTATAGTAAAATTTCATTTAGGAGTAAAAAATATATAGGCCTATTCGTTTTGAAAATAGAGAAATGTTATTAGCGTTTTTTGTAATTGGAACATAAATATTATTATTTTCCATTAAAAATGTTTTAAATTGAAATATATTTTTACACATTTCTCTTTATAACTATTTTCTACAACTGTTGTATATCTTGAAAAAAATTACAAAAATATTTCTTCAATATTATACAACTTTGTTTATAGGATTTTTGGTAAAAATCATCAAAAGTTTACAGATTTTTGTTCATTCTGTTGTACATGATTAGAAAATGTAAGGTTTTTTGTAATTTCCAATCTTACAGTTCAATTCTATCATTTATTCTCTACAATTTGGTATAATAAAATTCATTTTGGAGTAAAAAATATATAGGCCTATTCGTTTTGAAAATAGGCATATTTTATTAGCGTTTTTGTAGTTGGAACAATAAAATTGGTATATCCAACTATAAAATTTTGAAATTGAAATATATGTTTACACATTTATATTTAGAACTAAATTAAAAAAATTTTGTATATTTTGAATAAAATTACACAAAATGTTTACTACTTTTTATGTAGGCATAAAGTTTGATTTTTTCCTTTCGCTTATAAACATTTTTTGATTTCTAAGCTAATAACTTTTACAATTTTAGAAGAAACTAATTTTTAGTGGCACATTTGAATTTTTTTAAGTTTTTTCTACAAAAAAGCTATGAAACACCTTTGGATTGGGGTTCATTTACTATTTTTGGCGAATTTAAAAAAAAATGCTTGCAAAACACTAAAAACTGCCTTTCAAATTTTCGCTATAACCAGGGCATTAGTAGGGTAAACGATCATAGATTGTATGCTGTTGCCATCTATTCCTCAGTAGTGTGACTTCATGAACACAGCGCATCGATTAAAGATTACAGAAATATGAAATGAAGGCTTGATAACAGCTGCCCAAAGATGACTGGTACTGTTTTCATGGAAGGTTATGTTTTCATTTGAGGTAATGTTTGTTTGTTAATTTTGAAAGTGAAATGAATTTATTTAAAGTATATTAAAGTAATTTGAAGAAACAACAAATGGAAATAAATTAAGTAAGGTATTTATTTCATATATTAAATTAATTAAAATATTTTTTGTTTACTTTCTGAGCAAATTTCGATTTTCCAAATTTATTTTATTTATAATTTTTTTATTATTATTTTATTTTTGTAATGCTTAATGTTACATGCTGTCAACCTGTGGAATAACAATCGTTGAATAATCATTAAAAATCAATCAGTTGTAGTAAGTATTCAACCTGTAAAACTGTGCTTTCTTCTACAAGTGGTTTAATTATTCATGGAATCCGTTTAAACTTTTGTGGAATAGTTCCAAATAACAGCCGTACTTTGTAAGAGCTACATTTTATAATGTAAAACTAATACTTAGACCAAATAATCTATTCTACTTAACACTTTGAAACAAGAATGCCGTTACAATTAATCAATATACATATTCACAAAACTGTATCAACGACTCGATGGAATTTACAGGTCCACAGTAGAAAATAGCACTGTGCAAACAAGTAAGCTCCACCCTAAGCTGAAGCCTTCACAATCACTGACAATATTATTCAATAAACAGCTACAAGAATCACAACATTTCGTAAATGAATTTACCCTTGCCCCTTTTCCTGCACATTTATTATCATAAATGCTGACGCCACATGACAATACAGTCTCATCGAAATTAGTCTCCCCACAAGGAGAGCACCAGACTTTAACAGACGCTCACAACATTTAGACAGAGCAAATAAATATATACAAAACTCACATTACTCTTTTGTCTGCACTCAGCCATACTCTCCAGCTCTTAGAATTTGTGGTCCTGTAAATAACTTAATTTAATACCTTCAGTACGATCTTTAAATAAGTTGTATGATTTATGCCAACTATTCAATGAATAACCTACTCAGTTCGGGTAACGGTTTCGGAACTTCTCACCACTCTATACTCGGTTCACAAATACATATTTAAGTCAAAAATATATATTACATTGAGTTTCATGAAAGCCTTGTAAATCTTATACTGTTTTAACATATTCATGAGTTTCTTTTTATTGGATTTGCGTAACACGGTTAAAGATTTAACGATTCCATCAAACATATTTTATTTTTTATTTTATTTTATTTTATCCTGTATTCTGTGTTCTTCAATTTTTTTACAGTCTTAGGAAGTGTGTGGTTTGTATAACGTGAGGAAGATGTTATTTAAATCTCCTCTAAAGTGATCACCCCTTCTGTACGATGTACTATTTTTTTACCAAATATCATGTGCAGATTGCTCTAAAAAATATGTCGGGACTGATTCACAAAATTTGCTGAACACAGAATGCGATTCCAAACATAAATGCGAAGGAATCGAAAAATCTTTAACCATTTTACACAAATGCAATAAAGGAAAAGTCATGAATGTGTCACAAGAATACGAGATTTACAAGGGATTCAAAACAGAACGTGGAACATTACTTAATGAGAAGCAAATATTCGATTCCAACCAATAATTTAATATAATAATGTAGATTAGGCAAATAAACACAGATAAATCTAATAGACTGTATTTTATAGAAAACACAGATAAAGAAACTCTGTATTTGGGCGGTTTTGTTTCTTGGCAATTTGCTTTATGTATTTGGGCGGTTTTGTTTCTTGGCAATTTACTTTGTGTATTTGGACGGCTTTGTTTCTTGGCAGTTTACTTTGTGCATTTGGGCGATTTTGTTTCTTGGCAATTTACTTTTTGTA
>JAGFPH010001671.1:174292-184987 GCA_018207615.1 Philaenus spumarius
CCAAGTTTCCCTGACTTTTACAGAGTTCCTAAAGAATTAATTTCCCCGAGTTTCCCTGACTTTTACAAAGTTGCTAATGAATTCATTACAAACATTTTCAACACATTTTAGTAATATACATTCTGTTGCATACATTTTAGCCTCCTTCTACCCAACATCCATTTTCTTACCTTAGAACATCCACACACGACAAAGAAAGCACAGTATTTTATTATATTTCCCAGTACAAACAGATTAAATTTAAAATAATCAGTGTCTGTTTACCAAGAGCTATATTTAAGTTAATTTTGTATCTAAGTTTTTAGCGTTGATGATGTTCACATTACCAGCAGCATCCCTAATCTTACAATTCAAGTTTTATATTTTACTAGAACAAACTGGGCTAATTTAAATATAAAATAAAAATTACTCTCATAAATAACTTAATATTTAAAATTATAATCTCAAATTTTAGAACCACTCCATTTGGTAACTTAAAACTGGGAAACTTTTTTGGTTCTTTTTAAAAGTCTATTAACATACTAAGGAGATGTTATTGCTTCAACAGTTTATGTTATGGCAAGCTGGAGCAAAGAAAGACTTCTCAGTTTTTGTTCAATGATATAAAACAATCTTCTCTGACTATTTTATGTTTCCCTGACCGTAGAAACTGCAATATTACCAAAATTCGATTTTATAAAATAAACAGTAGTCACACCATTCGGGGATCATTTCATAAACCACCAATCCCTGATAGCACCAATATAAATACACATAGCCCATTATTATCTTCATGTCCCATTTCAAGCACTAAGATAAAATCATTCATCATATTTGTAAAACCATATAGACTCAAGTTTATTTAGGCAACACATATATAAAGGAAAGGACTAGTTCAAAGATTGAGGGATGAGAAGAAGAAACATTGTTGAAGAGGGGAGTAAGAAGAATGTGGTGACCAGGATAGACATTCTTGCATCAACCTTGGTAGAGTACAGTTCAGTTTGAGTATATCTCTAAAAAAAATACAAACTTTATATTTAAATAAAACTAAAGTAAGCATCAAGTGAAAGTTACCACATATTGAACATTTACATAAGTACCAGAAAACTACCTAGTACTGGTAAAATATTAAATACACCTTCAGACTGTTTGGTGAGTTGACTCCATTTGTTTTTCCTCACATCAGACCTTCATATTATCCGTCAAATTGAAGCTCCCAAATTATTAACTTAACCCTCATTCACTTCTTCAGTTACACAGCGACCCAGGACTTTGTTTAGTTAAACACAATATTTTAGATTAAACTTAAGTTCAAAATTTGTCAAACCATCTCATCACTCCATAAATTTCAATCATCCTTCATTAGTATAAGCATAAATTAAGAAACCATAGTTAAGTGTCCACCTTGTTTTAGTTAAGCATTTTAGTTGTTTTATTGGAATCTTGTATTTTATTTGCTATATTAAAGCCCAATCACAATCTGAAAGACGTTATAAACAGCTAGCCGGCAAACAGAATTGAAAAGCATACACGGAGATTATAATAGGCTATTGACCAATTTGTTATTAGTAATAAATAAACCTTTTGTAAACCCATTCCGTAGCATTTATTTTATAGTCGACGGTGAACGCGTGTATATCATTTACATAATAAAACCCAGTTTTAGCCTATTTTAATACCTTCTCTTACCCAAACTAATTTCCCAACTTCCCTGACTTTCCAGATCTGTGGAAAAAACCGCTTGTTAATGTTTTATTAAATTATTTGTGTTGTAATGTCATCTATCTAGGTTATTTAATAAGATATGATAAATGTTTATTGGTTATTGTAAAAACTTAAATTTAAGAAAATTGTTTATAAAAATATTGTAATTGTAATGAATTATTGTCATTAATTTCTAAAATTGACATGTCTTACACAATTATTATATTCTCCAACATACAAACAATTTAGGTAAATATTAGAGAACTTATGGCAAAAAAAAAATTACAAGACTAAATTTAATATCTATAAACCATAATATTTAATCATCTATATTGTTTAAAATAGGTTAGTTAATTTATTTACAACATAATATTTGTAAGTTCCAACTGACTCACACATCACAAAATTTACAAAACCATAATGCCTACAGACCTGAAATTTGATAGGTATGTCCCCTTTGGATAAGGATTTTTGTCAAGTGAAAAAACAGCAAAACCAATACACATACAAACTTAAAATTTGGTAGGCCTATTTATGCGGCTGTTGGGTGTTAGGTAGATAGAGGTTTGTAGAAATCATAATCTATACTCTTTATAAGTTCGGAAGAGTGCTGTACACTTGCCTAACTGAATCGACCAACCTTAATAAACTTTGCCAACCTGACTCGGGCTGCCTGTTCGGTTTATTACTCTTATCACATTCATTCTAATATTTTTTAAATCAACGTAAAAATTAATTGAAACTGGTACAAAAACAATCTAATTTTTTTTTAGTTTATGGATTAAAACAAAAATAGTTGTTATCTAAATAGGCCTTAAGCAGTCTACCCACTTAACTAGAATTTAAATTTCTTCACTTTTTCATCTTGACAATTTCATATCATGGATCAACGTTATAAAAAAAATAAGCAAATCTAAAAAAATATTTATTAATCATGAACTAACACAACCAACACATGGCTTTAAACTGTACCGTTACGATTTGGATTGAAACCAACAAAATGTTTTTTGCTTATTTATTTTTATAAATTATGCAATATATGTTTTTCAATTAATATGGTTCTTTGTCTATTGTTTAGAAAAACGTAAATAAATGCTTACACACATTCTTTTAGGACTTCCAATATATTAGAAGTTTTTTTCTAAAGGTTTAAGCTCATTTAGGTACAATTTTAATTTTTCTAAACTTAAAACAGCTAAGAACCTTTGGCCGTTTTTCCTATTACCATTATATAGAAAAAGTAGCCTTTGTAAACACCTATGGCTATGGGTGTGATATAGCCTACTGCCCCCGGAAAAAGAAAAGCGTTCTTACTAATTTTACATTCTCTTATTTATCGGTACTATCTATTACTCAAACATAAATCCTACTGGCTCTTTATATTTACGATATTTAACAGCCATAAAAGGGTACGGAGAGGAACCAACACACGGTCTAGTCAGT
Source organism: Philaenus spumarius (assembly GCA_018207615.1). Lineage (NCBI taxonomy): Eukaryota > Metazoa > Arthropoda > Insecta > Hemiptera > Aphrophoridae > Philaenus > Philaenus spumarius. Next base: position 177,422 of record JAGFPH010001671.1, read on the forward strand.
GAACCTTCTCCCAAGATACTGTGTCCTGGTCAATTGATCCCCTCTGGAGACGCTTGTTCTGCAATTCCGAGACTAGCTACGATTTTACACGTATTCTTTACTTCCAACTTGCATTCTGAATCTAGTGTGTTTTGTGAACGATGGCCAATTAGTAATTATGTATTATGAAGGATTGTATAATTATGTACACATCCGTGCCCACTGACATCACGTAAATAACCAAATTGGAGGCTGGGTGGTTTTCATGGAGGCCGAATGGTCGTACTTACTATTGAAATTCATAGTGTATGTTTGTTATTATTTGTAATGTAATTGTATTCCGATTGGCACCAGTAACACATGTTCCATATCAATTGTATAATGCAGTAAAGTCCCGCTATTCCGAAAATCCGCTTATTCCGAACAGAGTTCAGAAAAAATACAGACTATTTTAACATAAAAACAGGAGAAATTGCAAAGACGTTCCTGAAAAAACGTAAATTTATTGTTATACAAATAAGTTAAATAGAGACATACATAAAGCCTAAGCTTGATTAAAACGCCTGACATCAAATTGGAATGAAAGCTGGTTTTTTCCCTTCATGTTTTCCATCCGTTTAGCGCGAAGGAAGCTATGGCAACAAGCATCCGGTGAAACGGATACAGGATGCTTCAGAAAGAAGGAAAGATTAGATACAACACCTAGGCACTAGTAGTGTTGTTGCCACCTGCCAGTTGCTTTCATCCGTTTTTCTCCTTAGTTATCTCGAAGAAATTTATTTTTCTCGATATTTTTTCAAGATAATGCGGTACTAACGGACAGACTGCGGGATGAAAAAACGGACAGTTCAAACAACCTATGTCCCTTTCCTTTCATTTTTAGAAGAAAACGGAATCGTAAAGCAACAGAAGGAAATAACCCAGGATGATGTAAACTTACATATTACTAATACAGCGAGGTTAAAGAGCATTTGCCGCGTCTACGTGTGATATGAGTTCAGTTTGAGCGTTCTCCTCCTCCTCGCTTCCCTCCGAGCCGATCAACGCTGTATAGCACAGATACTAGCAGATGTCCCCGCACTTAATTTATGGCTTAGCAATTTAATATGTTGATATTATTCATGAAATCCGCCTATTCCGAATTCCTGCTAAACCGAACAGTGTTCAGTCCCAATTAGTTCGATATAGTGGGACTCTACTGTACTGGTATGTAGTTTATTTGTACTTATTATAATGTGTTTAATATTATTTAAATGTAGTGGAATTTGTTGACAATGCCTATTGCATTACTAAATGTTTAATGTCTGTATGTAAATAAATGATGACAAATAATGTCAGAATAATTAATAATAAAATAAGTGCTTTAGTGCTGTGAGGGATGTACGCTATTTATGTTAAATGTTTTGAAATAAATCTTGATCACAAAATCTCATACCTAATATATCTGCTAACTGGAGCGGGTTTCAACATCAATGTTACCATATTTAGTGATGCATGAGCTACAATAACCCAACAGTGTGTCAATGCACCAATGTGATTACACTGAAGGGCCGTGACCAATAGCGTAGGCAGTAATTAATTTGCAGGACCAATTAAGTTTGATAGTTTTGACAGTTGTACCATTAGATAGGAAATTAAATGGGCTACAAAATTGTATTCTTGACGGTTTTATACAAATTTGAGGTTAGTTAGTTATTCTCATTGAAAATGTTTAAATTACCGTCATTTTGAAACACATTATTGGAAAAATTTGATTATTTATTGTCAAATTAAATCTTTACATTGGTCAAGCCATTCTACGGGTATAAATTATTTAATACACAAAAAAAATTGTGGTCTATGTTTATTTACAATAGTTAACAAGATCTGAATTTCCCTGTAGTACTAACTGTGACACCGACTCCACTCGGGTATGTTAACAAACCACTTACAATGGCACCAAATCATATCACTGAATATTCAACTTATCAAATGTAGGTCAATGATATTAATAAACAAAAACAAAGTCTAGCCTAATGACCCAGTAGGCCTATAGTAAATTACATGTAAATCAGAGCCTAACCAAATCATAAAATGAACTGTAAATGAACAAAAGCCATATGTAGAAACTATTCAATCAACCTTAAGTTAGAATATTGTGTGAAATTATTAACAGAATCTAAAGATCCATTTGTGTAAAGAAAACAATCTTGTAACCTAAGATTCGACACCATAGCTTAAAACTTTCAATGTAAATACTAAACACAAATCACTAGTCACAACAAACCACATATAAGAAATAATTATATTCATTTATTTATTAACTGAAGTGCATTAGACATATGAATTAATAAAATCCGTACGAATCGTACAACTCAATTGCAGACGAAAGTTATAGACCCAAAACAATACGACGCCATGATTGTTTATAATAAATTGCGTGTGACGTAATCGATTAGCGAATCAAAATATGAATGTAAATAAATATTTTACTTATTGGAACACAGTGGAAACCAACAAAATTATATCTATTAGGAATAATTAGACCTTAAAGTAATATTAGTTCAAGCCAAATGTGTTAGAAATAATTAGGATAATTAATATAAGCATTGTCTGTAATAACGGAAATCGTCAAACATGGCCGGCGCGAAAACCAAGTTGATTTTCAAAAGGTGACGCGATTTAAATAATTAAACTTATAAATAATATTTTAGCATCAAAGTAACTATAAAAATTTGTATAATAAATAGACAGAAAGTGAATATTTACACCATGAACGATATAATTAATCCCTTTCAAAATGCTTGAAAAATACCGTACGCTAAGTGGAACAACCAATAGAGAACTTCAGAAATCCGTAACTAGCGCCTGGACGTGCAGCGGTTGCACGCGAACTAGAAAACCGACGCGGTAGTTTGAGGAGCTTTTCAAAAGGACTTCAAAAGAGACGCTGGAAGAAGCAAGATGAGAATTTACAGTTAATAAGTTTTCGTGTTTTTAAAGTGTGAATAAGTTCAAATCAATAGACTCAGTGACTCAAATTATAACAGATGTGGTATACCTGTTCTAATAATACATAACTTAAAGCTATTCAATATATAATAGACTCTAAAAGAAACAAAAGAACTTTGAAAATTACTACAAATTATCTCCAAGCTTAATGATGCCATATTTCTTTGATAATTCTTACTTCTTTCAATTTACCCAATATGCGATTTGAACAATAGTCAATTCAAGTCCAGGCATGTTACCTACCCGAGATTAATTTAATTTAAATACTTTATAATCAATCCACAAAGATATTATGGAACTTTTTAAATAGTCAAGAACATTTATGATTAAACTGAGCTTCAGCCGATGGCAAAATTATTAATGAATATACAATTTTAAAAGCTTTAACTTCAAAAATAACAAAAATTAAAATCTTTGTAAAACTATGTTAATATAATCTTTATTTGAATAAATCAAACTTCTATTTATTGTATCCAATAAAGCCTATGTGATTTTAATTTCATTAGTCAATATCTTAGATATATCTATCATTACAATTACATATTTTATAACTAAAGTATAGTTATACACTGGCCTTGATCTGATCAGAACCCAATACTTACTGGAGATATTATTCATTTCATACGCCCTAGTTTTAAAATGAAAGCAAAGCTTTGCTTGTTAATAAAAATTGACTTTACATTCTGACTTACCTTTTTAACATCCGCATTTCTTTTTAATTCAAAATTTGTTTTAAATCACATTACAATAATTTTTCACTTTTAAACAATCTACCGACACTTGCAAAACACAAATTACACATACTTAACCTACACTGTAATCCGCCTCCAACTTTCCCCATAATAATTGATTACATTACCTTTCGGTGGACCGAACAAGACTACGTCCATAGCCTTCAACGCTATCTTCTGTTTATGTATGGGATCTTTGATACCAAGGACGTTGCTCAGATACTGCATATTGCTTACGGCCAATCTGGAAACACAAATGCTTTGTAATTACTTTGTACTCAAGGTCGCACTGTTAACCATAACAATGACAGAATACGATCCCGAACTGTGAAGATTCTTGTGCAATTAGACGAGTATTCATAGGTAAACATTGGCCAATTAGGTTTGGGTCGGGATTAAACACGATGCAAATGAAGTTGTCAACTGTCAGGAAACAATCAAGAGGTATTGTTGCTTTCTGGGAAAGGATAACGTTGCTACGGAAATTAGAAATGATTTTATGAATTACTGTTTTCACCCCGTAGAGAAGACTGTGAGGAGAGACTTTTAGAAGGAGTTATTCAAAATAACCAAGCTTTAGGGAAAATGTATTAGGAATTTTGTATAGTTTAATTTTCATGTGTCATATAATCGTGACTTTTAGTTTCTCCGCATTTTTTGGCAAGAAAAATAAAATCCTGTTATCAGATATTGGAATGATATAGCCTATTCTGGTGTTGAGTAGAATTGTCATAATTTGTAATGTCAAGTGAAGACACAGCTTAACATAAAAGTTTTCCTTAATTTATTCCCTTTACATCACTTGATAAATTGAATGGGTCTGGAAGAGAAAAACAGTCTTCAGCTTTTAATTATTAATAGACTGGCAAAGTGTGTGCTGAGGGTTCTGTTCCCTAACTGTTGTGTAAATTATATATAATTGTAATCCAACTATAGTACAACCATAGTCAGTAAGTGATTCCTAATTGAATACTTTTGATTTGCAAGCAAACTGCTCAAGTTGTACCCCTCTTAACCTTTTTTTCTCTTAAACTAAAATTTTCTTTTCACATATTTGTTGTAGTTTTTACAGATACTCCGCATTGTAATTTAAAAATATTTTTTAAGGATCTAAACATACAATGATATTTCTTCTTGTAAATATTACAAAATTACCTTGGAACTTTATAGAGCAATGATTATGACATCATGACTATATGAATTGCTGACAAAGCCAGTGATATGTTGACTGTCCACCAGGGAATCTTAACATTATGACGCAACAAAACTATATTGTATTGCAAAACAAAACTATAAAGTGCTTTACTTTGGAGTGAATTGTAAATAATTATCTCAATAACCGCTCATAAATTGGTGTCAGATGGACATTACAGCTTCAAGCAGAAGTGATGTGTAACTACTATAAAGAACATGCTAAACGTTGTTATATCATAGATAAAGATGCCAGAAGCTCATCAAAACAAATGATTCATCTTTGAAGGTCAAGTTTATCACAACTTATAAAACATTAGAGTAAAGACATTGCTACCTTCACTCTTAATAAGAAATTATCCAACTATTTCAATTTTAGATATTAACAATTTCATACCAAATAAAAATATTTATAATGATAATGTCAATATATGAAGATAACCAACAATAATTATTTAGTCCTCTCAAATAATACAAAATTTATAACCTAATGATAATTATAAAATTGTTGTATCATCTAACATCAAGTTGTCACCAGTTTTCATAGTTAACTCTACTTGTAATAATAAAAACAGTCAAACATTTATAACATACTGATAATTATAAAATTGTTGTATCATCGAACAACAAGTTGTCACCCAGGGCTCTATAACAAGGGCTAAACCGATTCTTTGATCTCGGCACTGTGCCGCCAGTTTCACTCTGACGTCACCATGCTGACACGCACCAGCTGGTAATATTTCAGTAATGTGCGCGCAGTCGTTTACTCGCTGTTGTAACTCGACGGAAAAGCTTCAGTAAAATAAAACTTACATATTCTTAATCTACATAAAGTACGGATTTTAACAGTATAAAAAACTTTTATTTTAACAGGTATTTCGAATTTTAATAATTGAAAATATCTGAGAATTATCACAGACTGACATGGAAAAGTTACTAAGCGAGGAATTTTTTTATTTTTGGTTTACAAAAAAACTTCCAGCGGGAAAGTTGTAGCCAATGAGTTGACCGAAACGTTTCAATTCACCGATTTGTGATAAAATGATTACATCATTATGAAATCGTTTTTAAATGAGCGCGAGGCGGTGACGCTTCGCCACTCCCTGTGTACTGTTGTTTGATACTGGAATATTTACATCCCTATCCATTACGTTTAAAAGTGGCTTCAGTCAAAGAAACATTTAAGTACTCCACAAATTAGACAACAATGAACAAATTAAATAAAAGACAGCATAATTTTTTGTTATAAAGTAATTCTTTTAATTAAATATGAAACTAATTTTTTTTTCGTAATTACAATTTTCTTTTTCCATCATTAATCTCTAATTTTATTTCTTTGAATGTACGTAATAATGATATTATTTTTAAACGTTAACCTCGAACTTAACTTTTTGTATCCACTTCAATAATATCAAATTTTAATTATAAATTATAATTAGTTTATGTTAAAATAAAATGCTTACTTTTTTTCTAGCTCGCATAATTACCTGGGGACAAGTGATTTACTATATTACCTTAAAATAACAATATGTACATAAACATAATGGATAAGGATGTAAATAATCCAGAATCAAACAACTGTAAAGTTAAAATGTGGCTTCAGTCAAAGAAACATTTAAGTACTCCGCAAATTAAACAATGAACAAATTATTTAAAAGACAGCATATTTCTTTATTATAAGGTAATTCTTTTAATTAAATATGAAACAAATTTTTTTACATAATTACGATTTTCTTTTTCCATCATTGATCTCTAATTTTATTTCTTTGAATGTATGCAATAATGATATTATTTTTTAAACGTTAACCTCCAACTTAACTTTTTGTGTCCACTTCAATAATATCAAATATATACTTATAAATTATAATTAGTTTATGTTAAAATAAAATGCTTTTTTTCTAGCTGACATAATTACTTGGGGACAAGTGATTTACTATATTACCTTAAAATAACAATAATATGTACATAAACGTTATTCCCGTATCAAACAACAGTACACCGGGAGTCACGTCGCGGCACCTCCTCGTGCTCATTTAAAAAGCGATTTCATAATGATGTAATCATTTTATCACAAATCGGTAAATTGGATAGTTTAGATCAATTCATTGGCTACAACTTTCCCGCTGGAAGTTTGTTTATAACCCAAAAATAAAAAATGTCCTCGCTTAGTAACTTTTCCATGTCAATCTGTGATAATTCTCAAATATTTTCAATTATTAAAATTCGAAATACCTGTGAAAATAAAAGATTTTTATACTGTTAGAATCCGTACTTTATGCAGATTAGGAATCTATAAATTTTATTTTACTGAAGCCTTTCCATCGAGTTACAACAGTGAGTTAACGAAAGCGCGCACATTACTGCAATATTACCAGATGGTGCGTGTCAGCATGGTGACGTCATAGGCGATCGATACTGGGTCACCGAAAATGATCAAAATGGTATAGCCCTTGTTGTCACCAGTTTTCATAGTTGACTCTACTTGTAATAATAAAAACAGTCAAACATCTATAGCATACTGATAATTATAAAATTGTTGTATCATTTAACATCAAGTTGTCACCAGTTTTCATAGTTGACTCTACTTGTAATAATAAAAAAGGTCAAACATTTATAGCATACTGATAATTATAAAATTGTTGTATCATCTAACATCAAGTTGTCACCAGTTTTC
>JAGFPH010001671.1:191121-210510 GCA_018207615.1 Philaenus spumarius
CCCTGAGCGGTTAGAGGTAGCCTTATCCTATAATTTATAGGAAAACCAAATCACCAATGTATAATTTATACCGGCAAAGTATTGTACATAAATGATTGACAAAGGGTTCTAAATTTAATTGAATGCGGTTTTTAATATTATTTTCTTAACTTGGCTTCATACAACAAAACAAAAATATTATTTAAACTGTTATCATATCAACCAGCTTCAGCTTGGGTCTATTGCATACAATTACCACATTATTTATTTCATAATTAGCTGGTGAGATATGAAACAACAAAGTCTAAGTAGGCCTAACAATTCCAACAGTAAAAACTTATTACACAACAACAGACCATTTAGTCGCATGAATATAGATCTATTAATTTATACACATACAATCAGCAAATAGAAATTACTTAACATGAACACGATCCACCTACAAGTAATTGCTTATGTTGGTAATTTGCCTAAAAACTAATTACTTTTGCCTTGTGTTTTGTTTTGTTATAGACTTCAGGCCGTTGAGTAAAATATTAAATTATAGGCTTTGTAAATATACCATGTTGTAAATTTCTAACAGCACAGACTCAGTTGGATAAAGTATGTTCCTTCCAGGCCTGAAGTTTCTTTTGAAAAACAAAGTAAATAAAAAGAATTGAAAACAATAAACGGTTCAAACATGTAACAGATGATTTCGTCCATTAACTTCTATACTTCAACAAAAATTTTATAATATTAAAATATGTTCAGTTAATACAAGCGGTTCCCTATGATACTTATTAACATAGTAGATACTGCAAATGGATATAAACTGTCTATGATGTATGTGACGGACAGAGTAGAAATGAGTGCTTTCAACTGCCTGGAGAAGAGGAAGCATTCTTATCCAGGCCAATGCGCCTAAAGAAGTTTCACTACACAAAATGTATTTATGAAACAAGTTTTGATGGCATGTTGAAAACAATCAAGTGATGCTTAACAACCTACAATTGAAGATGGCTACGAGCGATTATTATGTTTTATTTTGGTAATATCAAGTAAAGTAAAACCTATGTATATTTTTTGTACATTAAAGAATTTATTTAATGTCAGCAGCATACGGTGCAAGTAAACTGAACGCCAAAAACCTATCTTCACTTAAGTAATTAGTAAACCAATAAAAACTGTTTTGCTCTGATTATTAAACCTAATGAAATCAGTGGTTAATTGCAATTAAATGCAAATATCAGTTTCATTCCTGTAATTATGTACTTATCTCGTTGAGAGTTAAATTGGCAAACTGACAGCCCAATGACAAGCTGCGGAAAGACTTTATACTTTTTGTTTTTATTTGTTTTATTTTACTTGACCTTTTTTGTTTGTATTCATTTTATGTTAACGGTTTACCGGATTCTGTATGCGGATTCTGTATAAATTCTGTACGCGGATAACATAACCTTTTTAACTGTCAACAAAAATTGAAGATCTGAAAAGAGATATTATGTTCAGGTCAAAGTGCTGGTTCGCTGTACCAGGTGTGCAGAACATTTTCTAGATCACCAAATTTCCCCTGAACACACTTTTTTTAGTAAAAATTTCCCCGATCGCACTTTGCGATAATATCCGCATTCATATAGCTAATATTGTAAATTTCTGTTCAATATGTATTTAAAAAGCCTCTACATTAGATATTGATTTGAAATGAAAAAACCTTGATATTTGTGAAAATTCCATTAGCTTTGCCTGTGTGATGTTGATAATGTGTGCGACTAATAATGATTATTAGACATTCTTCCAGCTTTCACCAGTCATTTCTGATCACGTAATGTACATTGTAATATACAATTTTTTTTTTATTTAAGTAGTGCCAATTTGTTCAAGTACTTATTGCTACCTTGGGTACCTTTGTATAATATGGTTTAGAGTGATTTAGTTGTCATCGCTTGAATGATATCATTTGTATGAAACTAACAACACTTGCATATTGGTTATTATTACCTAAGGAAAATATTTGAACACCATGAGTTTAGCCCATCCTCAATTTCCCCTAAACCTTGTTTTGGCAATCTGACATATTCTGCATCCCTGATTCTAAAAAATTAATTGTTAATGATAAGTAGGACGATAAAACTTCTTTTAACCTTATGCCCCCCTGCCAAAAAAGTCCCCCCTTCTTCAAGGAGCTCAACATTCTTTTCATACTTCAAGTTCTATTGTGTATAAAAGTACATGAATACAAGCTTGGTTGTGTTAAAGAAAGAATTGCCCATTATAATAAATACTAGTGGACCCAGCAATGCTTCGCTATTGCTTGATTTAATTTAAAGGGTAGTAAAGTTATTCCATTTCATTACATTGACTTAAGTAATCGAATTGCAAAATAAGAATTTTTTATCACTTAAGAATGTACTACACAAATTTAGATTTATAGTTTGTAAACCTTTATAGATAATACAGTAAACCTTTTGTTTGCTTTTACCTAATCTAAAAAAACTGATAGTTGTGAAGAACTGTAAAAAACCTGATTCTAAATTAGCCCAATTGGTTGCAAATAAACGTTTTTTGGTTCATTGTAGGATTAACATAAAATGATGTTCAGTTTTTGATCCAACTCAGCTGTTTTATATATATATTATGTAACAACCAATGTTTGAATTGAATTCAAATATAGTAAGCATTTTTAGTTGACTTTTGTGTGCTTCAAGTTGGTCAATCTAACCTAAAAAAGCTGTTGGTTTTTGAAGAATAATAAACTGATTATAAATGGTAAGTGAAGTTGCTATGGTAATGAATGTAAACAAACATGTGTTACTAAGCATTTTATTAAGAACAGCTGTTTTCGTGAGTTCGTAGAAAAAAACAATGTTCAGTTTTTTCGAATTTGAACATTTTCCAGGAAACTTTTCAAATTTTTCTTTCCATAAAAACCTAATTTGGACTATTACGAACATTAAAAATAAAATAGCTAAATTGGTCCAGCCGTTCTCAGGTGATGTGCTTACCAACGAACAGCATTTCATTTTTATTATATAAATTATACATTTGAATCAACTGTTGTATCTGTTATTTTATTTTATTGGTTGCTATGGTAATGAATGTAAATACATTCAAATAACATGGCTGAGTTAGTTCATCAGTCTAGGCATAACCTAAAATTATTTTGTGTGTTTAAATTTATTTATGTATTTTTTCTATATTTTAATAGATATTCTGCTATTCGGGGCGGGGACAAATCCAATAAATAAAAAAAAATCATATAAAATACAAATCATTAGTGAATCTATGTTTATTATATATCAATGGAATCAGAAAGAACTTTTCTAATTACCTCTATGAGCTTTACTTAGGTTAAAAAATACCTCTATGTTCACTAGAACGAAGATAATTGTGATGTACGTTGGCTGTGCTTTTGTCATCTGTCAGATGGTAAATAACTTGATTTGTGGGTTGGCTTTGATTATGGCCCATATATTATGTTATAGCATGTCATTGTTTTGGCATTTTTAGTTATTTTTATTATGAAAATTTGGGATTATGAAGCGAGTACATTCACTTGTTAGTGACGTGTATATTCTTATGACTATATATATATGTATAACTAACCGCAGAACTGGTTACGTAATAGCCTAATTAAAAAAAAAAAAACTTAATAACTCTGTAATTTTTTCAATATAATGTAATGAAATTTCAGGTTTTTGTTCATTTTTAAATGTAAAATTATGTTATGTGGACAAAATTGTTCTAGATATTTTTGTGTGTGTCATTTTCAAGACTAAAGTGAACAAAATTTAAAATTATGTCTTTTCCTAGTAACAATTTAAAAAAAAAATCATATCTAACATGAATTTACACTTATTTTTAAAAGGTACTACCTTATAAAACATTTCATTCCAAACAAAATTAAAAAAAACATCAAAATTGATCAGTAATTAAATTCAATATATATTTTTTTGCAAAACACTGAAAATTCGCTAAATTGAGCCTGGGATTTTATGCACATACATAACAGATAATGGTTGGGATTTTTGGAACATATGAAAAATTGGATGTCGGGAGCCGAATGGTTAAACTTTGTCATAGTCCATCTTACAGGTAACTGACAAGCAAAACATCTGAATAGAATTTAAACTTTGGATAAAGAGGAAAGAGATTTAATAATATTGGACTATATCCAGACACCCTCACTGGTATATGGCAAGATGTCCATTTGGCACTCGGCCCACTAAATCTAATAATTGCAAAATGTAATGTTAAGGCAAAATAATTAACAGTCTGCATTTTTTAATAATAATGACAGTTTTACTTTGACAAATCAAGTAAAGTAACAAATTAGTTTTTACTTTATAATTTTTTTAGTTGTAGTTTTTTACTTTTAGAAATTTCGTTTGTAAATAACAGAAACTATAATTTACTTACATTTATAATGTATAGGGGAGACTACTGTATGTCTGTCACTTCAACCCCTTCCTCCTTCACATACTTTATATACTATCAACTCCTATAAAAGCGAGTGTACGAGTGTATGTACGTACAACAGTAACATATAATATAACAGCTGATTTCACCCATCATCTGTAATACTTAAACAAACCCAGTGTAAATTATAGTTTGGGGTTATGTTTAGGTAGGCTTAGATAAGTAGGCCTTAATGTTATTTGTAAATAGTTTGTTTTTTAAATTGTGTATTTCTAATGTGTATCTAATTAATCAGCCTGTGATTCTTCACGGGGGTTTACTAATAATAAATAATATTACAGTAGAACCCCTCTTAACCGACCTCGGATCAACAGGTCCTCGGATTGACCGGCCTATCAAATGGAACAACAGTTTTTTTTTTCTCTTACAGATTATATTATACTGTAACTGGTCGAAATCTCAAACATTGATTGTTTGACAGACATTTCCTGGAAAATTAAGCGGGGTGACAATGTTAGGTGTGCAATGTGTTAGTGTTGTGAAAGCTTATTTAATTCTGAATCCAAAAAGAAGAATAATTAATATTTTTAAAAAAATAGTACTGCAAACTGGGGCAAAATCGGAAAACACGATTTTGTTGTTTTTGGCCGTTATTTTTAATTGGTTAAAGATATTGATGTGAAAATTTCACCGTTGGTTTTCTCTTGAAATTCTATTTCGAAATGATGTATCACATGACCACCTTCCCATTTAAAAAAATTAAGTTCATTCCAAGATGGCGGACAAAAATTTCAAACTCGCCAAAAAGTAGTTCTTTTATGGTTGTGAATAACTGCTTTTATTTCTATCTCATAAGACTAGTACATTTTCAGATATAAAGCCGTACCCAGACTTTTTTGACACCTTGTATATGTAATATCGTCTTGTATTATTATATGTATTAATTATTGTGATTAGCTACATCTAATTTATTTCATTATCAATGTATTATATAATACTTGCCTTATACAAATGTTGCGTTTGTCTAAAAAGGAATAATACAGTAAATTGAATTGAATTGAATATTATTGTACACCATTACTGAGTTAAAAATCCCCATCAGCAGTTATGTAGGCCTAGATAAGTATTCCTTAATGTTGTTTTTTAAAAGTTTGTTTTTCAAATGATGTTAAAATAACCTTATTTTGAAAACATATTTCACATTGTTTCACTAAATTACAATGAGTAAAACAAACCTCTCGCTAGCTCGTCCCATGCTTGAAATAATCTAGTCTAAGCATGAATTAGGATTTAAAAAGTATGTTGGTCACGAAAAGGTTAATAATTGTTATATTCAGATAGGGATATCTTCCTAGAATATCACTAATTAAATATTTATCGAATGCATATAATTATTTTTAGTTACAATGGACTTTTACCAAGAATTTCGTAGGCGGTGTACCCGGATAACAGATGCTGGTAGTTTTTTTTTTTTTGTGGCAACACAAGGGTTAAACAGCTCTATAGTTTTTCAACGTTAGCTTTTAGGAATAATCTAAGAAAACTTAGTCTATTGGAAATTTAATTCTAAACAACTTTCACATTTGACATTTTTTTCTCGGGATCTAAGGGGTCAAAAATGCAAAATACATTTGATAGCTTTTTTTGATAGTTTTGCTTTTCGGCCGTAACTTTGGAACCTTTTGTAAATAAAAAAGATTTATGTCAGGAAGTCTACAATGTTTACTCAAAGTATTTCTTCAGCCTGTTTTTCATGTGGATAAAGTCGCTGGTACATATAGTCTCTTACACAATACTCAGCCTGGTCAAAATTAGAAAATCTTTTGTCTGAAACTTATCTTGATTGCTACAACCCTTAGCCGAAGGTGCAAATATATTTGTTTAGTGTTTAGGCCACGATGAAACGAGACAGGGAGGAATTTATTCCTGTAGTGTAGTCGTTCAACACACAACACTTTTCTTAAGGTTAATTTTTCATGTGAGATAAAGTCATGACTTTACTGCCATGACAATGAATGTCACACCATTTGTCATGATGAAATCACAAAATCATTTGTCGTATATGTATCGAAAACTGTTTAAATTAAAACCATTTACTTCCGAGAAATTAAAATGTTGCGGCATCACGTAAATTACATCATTAATCAATGCAAGATTTTGTTTTGTAATTTCATATACAACCATATTTTGCAATTCTTATTTAATGGAACATTCCAGTCGCATCTCGTAACTCTTAATCAATCGACAACAATAAGTCAACAAAGGTTAAGTTAGTTGACTAGTGCGTATTTGATACGATCCACACTTCATTAACTATTTGGTAATACAGTATTCAAACCAATTAATAAATGAACAACTTAACAACAACATCATAGATGTCAACTACATTTTGTGTAATGTTTTCCTCTGTGTAGTACGTTAATACTAAATATTAACCGGGTTTAAATTTCATATTTTAATTAAAACATCCGATTCAAAGCCCCTGTTGAAAAACTAATTTTTTTAAATTTTATATCTCCAAACTTTTTGTGTAGTAGGCCCTAATTAAATTAATAAACAATAGCATCAAATTTAGTTAAAGAACTAGACTTTTGATAAGACAGATAATTGTGCTTCATAAAGATAGATAATTATTGTAGTATGAATTTCTTTTGATAACTATGTAATTATTTGATCAGACCTTATCCCCTAATGTAAAAGTAGATGCGAATTTATGAATTTTATGTAACTGATTTTAAATTATTATCAAATGCGAACTCTACAGATGAAAAAAGAAATTAAAGGCAGGAAATATCCTACATTAAAAACACATTTTAAAAAAGCAACTATATTTCAACTTGCACAAACATTTGACTCAATTTCTCTCCCCCCACCCTTTTTACTCAAACATTATAGTATGAAGTTGAAATTATGCACATATAAATGCAATTGTATATAGACGGGCATAGTGACATTTTAAATTCATAAATAAATATACACATAACCATTAAGCTTTTGTCATAAATTTATGACTTTTAGTGCAACGACAATGCATCAAACAGTAATTGATGTAATGAAATATAAAAGACGGTTGTCATGTCAACAAATTTTGTGTTACGACACATAATGTAAAAAATCAAACACAAGGTTAAAGTTCAGTTTTTGCTAGTTAAGGGAGTGACTTCCAGGCTGAAGCCATCCCAAAACCCAATTAACAAAAAGGAGTACTATCAAGGCTTTATGTAAACAAATTTATTTATCAATACTAATTTCATTATCATGTGCATGGATGTAGCAAGGTGGTTCTCCTCTAGTACGCAATGTAAATGTTACATTTTATAAGTTTACTAAAGTGTAAAACTCTATTTTGTGTGTTTTAAAATGGCGAATGTTTGACACTTTTTAAGTAGAAGGATTTACAAAGTACTAAGTATTTTTCTCTTTTACAGATCTTTAAATTGAAACTTCCTGGTAAAAGCCTACAACAGTGTCAACATTCTCATTAATTAAATAATTGTTTTTAACCATTAAAGTATCGCAATGTTTTCTTTAACTTAACATGTTCACTGCTAAGGACGCACATGTGAGCTTGACACGGAACGTAATGAGAAGCGGCCGACGCACAGTGCATTGCACGCAACCCCCATATTGGGAGTATTTTCAATACACAGTGCATTGTGTGCTTTGCATGTCAATTTTAAGCCCGTATGCTATGCACATGTGCGTCTGCTTTAAAATATTAGTGATTATTACGTTGAAAGGTTCAAAAATAAAAAATAAAGTAATTTCTACTCATTTAGGCTATAAATATAAAAAATAAAAGGTCAGCTCCTAGCAAAGGAAATACAAAATTTGTGTAGTGAACATGTTAATGTAAGTGTAATTTCTGTCTAATAAAAGTAACATGAATAAATATTTTGGAGAAATAATTACTATTCTGTGTAATATTCATGTATTAATAAGTTAGTGAGTGCTTTTGGTTACTCCAAGGGGAAGTACATCGTAAAATGTTGAGAACCACTGTTCTACAACATCCATACACCAATATATAACAAAATTGTGTTTTTCAAATTGTTAGTAAAATTAATTACTCGAAAATATACAAAAAACAATTAAAATTATCAGAAAAAATGTTTCTAAGCTAATGTTTGTGTTGTACACAATTTTATTACCAAGAAATCATATTTTAAAGAGTTTATTTATGTATGTACTGAATAATTAAAATAGTGACTTACTAAAAATTATTTAAATTTAAAAAATGATATAAAGGTCATTTTAATTTTTATAGAAGATACTAGTGGACCCGGCAGTGTTTCGCTATTGCTTGATTTAATTTTAAGGGTAGTTATTCCATTCCATCGCTTTGACTCTTAAGTAATCAAATTGCAAATAGTATTTTTTGTAATATGTCTTAAAACTAATATTACATAATTTTAGCTTGTAGGAAATTAATTTAATTTATATTTATTGTATAGGGGTAGCAACCCCATAACAATCCCTTAGACTGTAGTAATTGTAATGTCTTAAGACCCCTGGCAAAGATATGAATTATACTGCGAAATGTTTAGTGAAATCGGCCGAATAGTTTTTCAGTCTATTGAGGACAAAGAAAAATAAATTTTTATAGATAGAGATATCATACGTTTTTTCTTCTCACTAGTTTTAATAATAATTTGTGTACACAAATGCTCAAATTTCTGCTATTATTTAATTAACAAAACATGTGTACTTTTTTAAATAACTTATAAATAAAAACAAAAAAATACCAAAACTACCTTTGTTTGGGAAATTATGACATTTCCCCCTTCTGCCCCCCACTCTAATTTCTAGATCAGCTATCGGTTACATAATATAGGTTACAAAAGTGTAAATTTAACTAGTATATATTTGTATGTTACAAATGTAAACTTTCATGACAGAACTTCTACATTATTACTTTTATTTATAAAATTTTTAATTATTTTAAATTTAATTTAACAAGAATTTAACTGCTGCCGACGGCCCTTTGATCTGTTTTTTTCTTCTTTTTTATCATTTACTTAAATCATTTATTTTTTAGCGAAATATCCAGCCAAAAATCAAGCAGACCCATGGAGGCTACATTATATTTCATACCTTCTTTTTATTCATCATAGGTATTTTGTTTTTGTTTATCTTGCGTAGTTAGGATTTAGAAATAATACAGTTTCCTTTTTTTCTTCTTTTTTTTTATTTCTGCTTTAGTATTACTGTAGGTCTGTAATTTAATATTTCAAAAAGTTGTATTGATTTGTCATTGTTCTCAAAGTGTGTTATATTTTCCTTCTTTTTTTTTTTTTTTTCTAAATCTTGTTTGCTTGTTTTTTTGTATATGTAGGCCTATTGTAAAAAATAATGAAAAATAGTAATAAAAAATATGACTTCCCTTCCTTTTTCTATATTTTAAGTTCAATTTTTCAATTGAGAAAAAAACACAGTTTGCACCAATTTAACTTTCCTAAATTTTTTTTTTTAATTACAAAACTGAACAATAACTTAAGATTACATTGAATTTGCCTACTACTTACCTTGAGTAGTAAGTAGCCTATTTCTTTTACAATTACATGTACACAGGTTTAGCTCACAGTGTAAAACTACTTTCACTCCTGTGAACTTCAAATAACCATTATTTTCCCCGTGTCTAGTTTGTGTACAACTGTTTCTCTTATCATTCATGTTTATTTAAAACCACTTCCTTAAGAGTCACAATAACCATAGGCTACATTGTAATGAAATATATGGTGTAGGAGTTCAACGTTTTAAAATAACATTTCCTGAATGAATGATTCATTTGATTGATACACTTCCTGAATACAGGAACAACATAATAATATACTGACATCATTTCATTGTATATAATACTGTTAATGACCTAATGCTAAACTAAACGTGTGAAAACAAAACCTTGAAAGGAAACTAGTAGAAATGTAGTAGGTTTGTAAATCTCATTTTTTCAAGAATTCTGTAAATTTATTTCAATACAGTACAACCTCGCTCAGCCGGTTCTCAATAGTCCGAACCCCTTGTAATCCGGCCCGATTCTAAAATTAACTGAAAAACTTGATTGAATCTGAGCAAAAATAAAACGGCATTGTGTTATTATAGTTAAAAACCCAGTACATCGTGCATACCTACGTATTAAAACACATTACAGTAGAATGTACATAGGAAGTCCAATGTACAGACTGATAATGTAGACTGATAAAAGGTCTAAAAGCATGTAGTTATGATGTATTATTAGCGAATTTCCATAGGAAAAATGAGCTATTGCAGTGGCCCTTATGGTGAGACCCAAGGTCGGGAGTAGCAAATGAGCACCGATCATGGTCCCCAGAACACGTTTTGGGGTGTCATTAAAATTCATATATATATTGCAACGGATAAACCTTATGCAATGCGTGAAAAATTGAGTTTTGTTGTAAAACTGCAAAAATCAAGATTTCATAGCAGGAGTTGAGGTACACCCTATACTTAACTAGATTAGAATACGACAAGTCCCGGCCAACTGTACTGTGTCAACAGAGATGGACTTTTGTCCAGGAACTTGTTTCAAGTTGCCTGAAAGACTTAGAAAAATTAGTTGTTTTTATACAGGAATAAGGTGTTAAATAAAAGTATAAAATTGATGAATTTTATGGGTAAATGTGAAACACGGGAGGTGGTAACATTGTTCATGGAAGTCACAATTTTGTAAGATAAAAAATGTTAAAGTTATAAAGAGTTAAAGTTATAGGAAATTCTCAAATTTCATCAAAATTAAATGAAAAAGATATTTTTGAAAAGCGTAAGAAAAATTGAATAAAAAATGTTAAATAACAAATTAAGGAATTTTTGGTATTTTAAAAGTTAGAGATAATTGTTAAAGTTTGAAGGTGAAAAAGCACCATAAAAAATGAAAAAGGGAAAATGAAAAAGTAAACAAGTTGTAAAGAAGTAAAAGTTTTATAAGATAAAAAGTTTATAAATTGTTAATTAATTAAAATAATAGGTGAGAAAGTTCATACCTATATTTTGCTAAGAATAGAATGAAAAAGGTGGTAAAAATAATAACATAGTGTTAAGAAAGTAGTAAGGGTATAAAATTGTAAATCTCAATCGAAAGTATCAATTTTAAAGTTAAAATTCAAATTCAAAAGTAAATGTTAAATTTGGCAAATTTTGCAAGTCCCAAAAACAGAAGAAAAATCTTCGGACAGAATGGAAATTTTGGCTAATATATCATAAAATAATAACCAACATAGAAGAAAAAAGAAAAAAGATTTTCTTTCAAAACCAGAAAAGTTTTCGTGAGGAAAAACCGCGGAATACGCGAGGCAGCGCCATAAGCGAACCAAACGTAGTACGACCATCACTCAAGTTTGAGAAGAAAGGAAAATGTATCAGGAATACGATTACGAAAACCGCAAGTTCATAAAAGCAGTTAAAGGAAAACTACGTGGAAAATACGTAAGACAATAGGAGAAAATGTTAGGAGGGGAGATCTAGATTAGCTGATGGCAAGGCCTAACGAAGAAGTTAGTGGGGGTAGTACCAACCTAAAACTTAAAGAAATCAATGCAAGTTGCATGGCAAGATATCGAACAAGGAATAGAAAAATAAGAAAGGCAGTTGGTACTCGGAAGGCGGCAAAGGAGGCTATATAAGCGGAGTACAGCGGGAGCCGCGGATCTAACTATCTAACGACCTATCTAACGATCTACCTATCGCTCTATCTGGAAGATGGAATCGCTCTCTCACTCTTTGAGTTTTTCTTTAGATCGACGTTGTTAGACGGATCTGCGATGTTATAGTAACGTACTTAGAAGCAGTGTTTTATAAAGACAGCAGTAAGACATGTGTCAATCAAACAGTGAACGTTTTAATTAATTATAATATTATGCGATATAATATTTCAAGTAACAGTTTTCATTAAAAATTAATCAAACGTAAATACGAGTTGAATGAACAAAGACAGTGTAAAATCAGTTAGTATTACAGACAGTGAAAAAACGATTGAACAGTTTGAGTGAATTACGCTATAGTTAATTATATAGCGGGCGCGTCAAAAAATCTATAAATGACGTAGTCTACAGGAATCACAGGACTGATGTAATGACAATAACTGGAACCACACATGGACTTTGAAGGACTACTGGAATAAGAAGCGGAAACCAAATCAGGGAAGGCGTTAAACCAAACCAGGCAAAGCTGAGACCACGAGAGACGTTCAACCGCACCAACGATAACCGGACTTCAGGGAAGCTGTATTTCAATCAACATTCTTGGGAAAGGTGTTCAGAGTCCAGGGTCGCAGTAATAAAAGGTCTGTCAGAAAAGTTACGATATCCCTTATTAAAATATTGCCTGAGTTAAATTTAAATAATTATTGATACTGGGTTGAGATAAAAAATTAGGTTTTTCAAAATATAAAATTATTAATCTTGTAAATTAAATATATAAAATCATTTTCATAATTAAATAATTAAATAATAAATATTAAAAAAGAAGGAATAATTAAGTATAAAGGAATAATAAATGGTTCTACCTAAAAGAGTTAAAATTTATGTAAATAGTAAATTTAGTTTAAAATTTATGTTTTTGTAGTGGAAAGAACCACAGAGTATTTTGAGTTTTTTATTGAATAAATTTTCTTTTGATTTCAATTAATATAATTAATTTACCTTGTTCAAGAGATTCCTATTATCTAAGTATCCTATATGATAAGTTGTTTTCAGTGTATGATCAATATTGAAGGGCGGAAACGCAAAGTTGGCATTTCCAACGAAATTTCACAAAGCACAAATAATTTAATTATTCTAGGTAAAGTTCCACTGTTCTCACTCCTCAGAGATTGTCAAATAAATATAATATTAATTACTGAGCTGAGCAAATTTAAAGTTAATAGTAACTTGAATAACTGGAAGGAATTTAATAAAATATTTTTATTTAAGGTGACTATAGGCATAGTTATCTTAACCAGAGTTATATCACCTAGGCTATTAAAATTAATTTGCCTTAAACTTCCAGTAGGTGATATAATCTCTTTATTCTGTAACAAAGTAGGGAAATCCTACAGACAGACAAGCGTCGGGGCTACATTGCAGAGGTGGCTCCCGAACGTCATAAAAAAGGTCTGTCGTTGCAGGGTTGACGTCGCAACGCGGGGACAAAAGGAAAACAAACTTCCTCCCCCAGCGTCGTGCAACTCGTGCGTCGTTGCAGAGTTGGCGCCCACCGGTGTGGCTTGATTTAACGGAAGGTTAAATAAAGTCCAGAACTGACAGAATAAATTATTTGTGCTTATATGTATGTGTTATAATAAGAATTAAGTTAGATTGTGTAAACATACTAGTGAATTTGATCAACATTAAATATTTCCCGGGTTTGGTATTCCGCAGTTTAAGAGGGGGAGTAGGCCAAGCACCTTAGAAATAATTTGTCGCGGTAAAAACGTAAATAGAAAAAGGGGGTTTTCAAAAAAGTTAAGAAAAATAAAATAAAAGTAGTTAGGCTACGAATATTTTACTTCCGACAAATAAGGAGAAATTTCTAAGAGCAAAATGGCGAACAAAGAACTTAAAGAATTTATGGAAATGCTAAAAAAAGAGAAAGCTGAAGAAAAACAATTAAGAGAAAGAGAGAAAGCGGAAGAGAAACAGTTAAGAGAAACAGAGAAGGCAGAGGAGAAACAATTAAGAGAAAGAGAGAAAGCGGAAGAGAAGGAAAGAAAAGAAGAAAGAAGGCGGCTAAAAGAGGCTAAGATAGAAGAAGAAAAAGCGAATGATAGGAGGCTGCGAGAAGAAGAGCAGAAACAATTATATACATTAATTTCAGGAAAATTGGAAGGAGTATCGCAGGAAATAAATGTAGAAAAAGAAAGGTGTTTAAGTCAACACAAACAGGTAGAAGAAAGGCTTGAGGATATTGTAGGCAGTATACAATTGTTAGAAGAATCTACCGGGGTAATTAAAAAGAAAACTGATGAAAATTTTAAATTAATTACAAATAGGGTAACGAAGGTAGAACAAAAAGTGCTAGAATTAGGGGGACAGCCAGGTATGGTTAGGAGCCTGGTAATGCCGAGATATGAGGGGGAGTGTAAAAAAATAGAATTTTGGGGAAATCCACACGAACGCCCTCAGCAATTTATAAGGGAGGTAGAAAATTTGATCGAGGAAACTAATCCATTTTTTAGCGATCAAGAAAAGTTAAAGTTTGCAGTGCGACAATTAAGGGGTAGTGCATTAGAATGGTGGCAAGTTATGCAAACAGAAAATATAGGGTACACAGGGTTTAAAGAATGTTTTTTAAAAAATTATTGGTCGTTACAGAAGCAAAAATTAATAAGAAAAAAAATAGAATATGGGAGGTATAATGATAATAGTAATCTTACACGAGCAGATTATTTATGTAAATTAGTAAACAAGGCTAGAGATTTAGATCCACCGATTCCGGAGGGATATTTAGTGTTTACTATATTCCAGCATTTTAATGACCAGATTAGGTTAGCGGCAATGGGAAAGCATAGCGAGACGGTTAGAGAAGCCATACAATTTCTAAATAATATAGATATGATGGAGGAAGCGCGTAGGGGAAATAGGCCTACAGGAACGCCGAATAATAATAATAATAACAGGCAAAACCCCCAACCCTATCCGAAACCTAACCCGCAATCCTATTCGCAAAACCCAAGAAATACCATACACCCTAATAACCCAAGCCCCGGTCCATCAAATCAAAATCCTAATTCAAAGCCGAAACAGGGAAACTAGGAAAGGAGGTTCTGAAAAATAGGCTTCGGAGTTTTAGGGCTGATGATATAACTAAAAATCAAATAAATAAAGTAAATAGAAGGGGCGAAAAAATAATTAAGAGGGAGTTAATTAAAAAACCGGAAAACACGGTAATTAAAAATGAAACGGCAGTATGTGTACAGAAACCCTTAAGTAATATACACTATAATATTCGCGAGGATTTGTTAGATAATGAAGGGGAGGAAATTATTAAAGATAAACCAATAGAGGAAATCCCGGCGATATTAGTGGAAATTGGTCATTTACAGGCTATTATGGAAATAGACACTGGATCTGAAATAACAGTTATGCAACAGGATTATTACGAGCAGCTGAAAGCGGAAGGAATACCAATAATGGAACTTCCAGTAGCAAACGTAGAAATAATTGGAGCGCTTAAAGGTAAAGTTCAAAAAGTACACCGCCAAATTATGTTAAAATATAAAGTTAAAAATAAAGAAATGGATTTAAAATTATTAATAGTGAAAGGGTTAAAATCCAGAATACTTATAGGGTGTGATGCATTGTATGAAATGCAGGCGAAAATAAATATGGAGAAAAGATTTATAAGGTGGTCATACGAAGGAATAATATATGAGTTACCATTTATAAATAAACAAACGGCAATAAGTCAAATTAAAGGGAAGTGTTTAAAATTAAGGTGTGAAAATCAAATAAATAAGCAGATTAAAAAATCAATTAAATTAAATGATAAAAGTAAAGGGAACCTTATAAATGATAAACAAGCAATTAACGTAACCAAAAGTGTAGAGAACGCGAAGGGGTTAATTAGCTTAAACGGATTAAATCAAGTAGCGGGAGAAACAAAAGCAGGAAGTAAAATGGCGCAGCAAGACGGGAAAACAACAGGATGTAGGGTTAAAACGTTGGGAGGCGTAGAAGGGTTGAAGAATGAGAGAAATTCACTTCAATGGAGATTAAGGGAAAAGGAAAGAAAGGGGTTCATCGCCAAAGGGTTCACAAAGGAAACCAGGGATGAAGAAGCGCGTAAGAATAAAAATAAAATAAAATTTGATATAAGGGGGAGTAGTTATAACGTTGTTAACCGTAATCCAAAAATAAGTTGTAGTCAAAGCATAGTCCAAACAAAAACTTCACTAAAGCACTGTTACACCACGCGAAATAATCCAATTAATAATAGTATCAAACAAATATATAAAAATTATGCAAATCATTCAAACACTGATTATAATGAGATGCGTAAAAACCATAGCGATTTAGGCCGAAGGAACAAGTCAACTAAAGCTCGTTTTAAAAGCAACACGGATTCTATGAGAAATAATAACCGTAAAGAGGGTGCGTTTGTTAGAAAGCATACGAAGATAAAAGAAAGTGTAGGCCTAATCTCGGAGACAGAGTGTCTAGCAAAAATGGAAAGGGAAAGTAATACGAGACCGTACCAAGGCCGAGGTCGAGCGACTACGCAAACACAGCTGATAGGATGTAAACAGATCAAGCTAGGCGATTCGCAAGGTCATGCTACGATACTTAATACAACGCAAGAGGGGATTTTACAGGAGTTAATTGAGAAATATAAGTCGATATTTTCAGAACGGCCTGGCTTATCAAAATTATATGAACATGAATTAAAGTTGGAAAAAACTGAAACTTTTGTAAATAGAAATTACCCCATCCCAATGAATTATAGAAAAAAAGTTAGGGAGGAACTGGACCAGATGCTGGAAAACAATATTATAGAGCGATCTAGGACACCTTATATAAACCCAATGGTGACTGTTGTGAAGCCGGACGGATCGATACGATTGTGTATGGATGCCAGGAAACTAAACAAAATTATAACTCCAGATTTTGAAAGTGCACCGCCTATAGATGATATCTTAAGGAAAGGACGGCGGAAAAAATACATAAGTAAAATTGATTTAACTTCGAGTTTCTGGCAAATACCGCTCAAACCAGAATCAAGAAAATACACAGGATTTTTGTTTGATAACAAAGTTTATAATTTTAAAGTGGTACCGTACGGCCTTCAGAACTCTTTATCTGCCTTGATAAGAACTGTAGATATTACGTTAGGTAAGGAAATAGAAGAGTTTACGTTAAATTATGTCGACGATTTGCTATGTTTGTCTGAGACGTTCGAAGAACATATACAGCATCTAGAACAAATATTTCAGAAATTCAAGGAAGGAGGTTTAACCATAAATCCTAAGAAGACAGTTTTCTGTCAGGAAGTAGTAAAGTTTTTGGGTTTTATATTCACACCAGAAGGAGTTAGCACTGATCCGGAAAAATTAACAACCATAAGAGATTTTCCAGAACCACGTACAGTAAAACAGCTACAATCGTTTCTGGGGTTTGTTAATTATTATTCGAGATTCACAGAAAAATATGCAGGAGCAACAAGACCACTGTATAAGTTGTTAAGAAAGGGACAAAAATGGATATGGGACGACGAAATGAAAAAAGCGTTTCAAGATGTTAAGAGGTTGTTTATAGAAGCGGTGGTTATAGCACATCCGGAAGAAGGAAGGGAGACCTATCTGCAGACAGACGCAAGCACAGGTGCTATAGCTTGTCAATTATATCAGCTAGACAGGAATGGTGCAAAACAAATAATAGGTTTTGTAAGCCGAACTTTAAAACCGTACGAGAAACATTATACAATCTGCGAGTTGGAGTTGTTGGCGATTGTGTATGGCTTGCAGAAGTTTCGTCCGTTAGTAATAGGAGCTCCGCTAAATATAATTACCGATAATATGGCACTGAAATTTCTAACATCATGTAAGTTCCAAAACAGCAGAATGAGAAGATGGATACTCGGTATACAAGAGTATAACCCAAATGTGCAACACTGTACAGGAAAGGAAAATGTACCATGCGATGTGGCAAGTAGGATGTATGGGAACTGTACGGGAGTGGAAGATAAATGCAAATTAAAAATACAAGAAATAAGGATAAAGCCAAATTTAAGAGAGTTATTTGTAAATTTTAGAGACTACCAAATTAGAAATTTAGAATGCCGTGAGAAAATAAATAATATAGAAAATTATCCAAATTTTATAATAAGAGACAATGTGTTATGTTCCACAATAAACAATAAAACAAGAATAATAGTACCAGAGGAAGTAATAGAAAGATTTGTGCAGGGTATACATGAGACATATGGGCATATAGGCCGAAACAAAATTTTCAATATGATAAAAAAAAAAAATGGTATATAAAAAACATGCTAGCAAAGATTTTAGAAGTCATAAAACGCTGCGATATCTGCGAAAGAGCAAAATAGGTTATATGTAGGTCCATATAGAATTGTTGAAAGGAGGGGAAGAAAAACATATGTACTTGCAGACATACGGACAGGAAGAATAAAAGGGAAATATGATGTACGCGACCTAAGGCCGTATATACAATAATAGAAAGAGTTGTAGATAGAAATCATTGTCAGATGTAAATAGTAGTTTAGGAATAGTTTCATTTGTAAATATACAGAGTACAGTAGTGCAGGGAGTTTATTAGAACGATAAACGAGGCTATGAGAAAGGCATAGGCCTAATACAAAGTTCATTGATAAAGTGTAGCAGTGAAAGGACGGAAATGGAATGGGGAAGCAAGTTGGCTGAAACTAAACACAGCTGATTGAGTCGAAGGGTCGTTGTACTTAGGCCTATAGCAATGAATGGAGGTAATGCAACCAAGGTCGGTTATCAGCTGTGACGAAAATAAACAATGTAAATGTATTTTGTAAATGACAGATGTAGAGTGAGATACAGGGTGACCTGAAAGGAATGGGCACTGAAACAAATTTATGAATGAGTGTTGTTTGTAAAGAAGCAACAGTTAAAACGTCTAATGACATCTTAAGACAAAAGAAAGGTGGTTGCTATTCGGAGTAAGCGAGTTTAGGGGCTTACGCGTTGTTTGCAAGAAGCAAACGTGAAAAACGAAGGTAGAGGAGTGTTGTATGTTAGGAGGCAACAATTTTGCGGATGAGCTGAAAAAAGAGTAGGCAATAAGTTATTAAAATTTTCTAAAAAACCAAGTAAAGGTGAAGAAAATTGGAAAGTAAGCGGAGGTACTGAAGAAATAGTATTAAAAGAAATTGAAAAAGTAAAAGGGTAAATAAAGTTTGGTCTGACCAGCCAAAGAAGTAAGTAAGAAAGCAATGGAGAGATAAAAGGAATATTCGTAGGCTAATGAAGGTAAAAATAAAATAAAATTGTTAAAGTAAAATAATACGCGAGAAATAATGATGATCAAAGTT
>JAGFPH010001671.1:226514-237369 GCA_018207615.1 Philaenus spumarius
GTAGGTATATAGGCTAACATATCGGGCAACTATATCAGCCAAACTAGTGTAGAAATAAGGATGTTTTGGTTACCTTTAATTAATCATGAACTAAAAATAGTAAAAAGTAAATATTTTACGAACAAAAAGTAATTTAACCTCGTAGGTATATAGGCTAACATATCGGGCAACTATATCAGCCAAACTAGAGTAGAAATAAGGATGTTTTGGTTACCTTTAATTATTCATAAACTAAAAATAGTAAAAAGTCAAACTTTACAAACAAACAATAATTTAAACTTGTACCTTTTTATATATATAAGCATCTTTTATGGAGCATTGAGATAACTGAGCTCAATCAGATTTTAAAACTGGTTAATGAATAAATAATAAAGCTTTTTGCATTTGCGGCTTTTCCTGTAGCGCATGAATCAAACAAAGCATACAACTTTAAAATAAATGCAGTAAAAGAACATTTTAGAAAATTTGAAAACAAACAGTGAGCTGGATTATACTACTTATTTAGGAGAGTGTCCACATTGTCGAGCAACTATATACAAGGTTAAAGTGGTGAGGGGAGTTTAATAAACATCCTGAATGAATTATAGTGAAACAATGAAATTATCATATAATTTGAAATATAACCTTAATTATGTGTTTCAAAATGGACAAAGAGTTAATAGTTTCTTTCACTAGATGTTAGAATGCAACTTTCCAATTTCTAGTGTGAAACATCAACACTTTAACTGACAAACAAAATGACAAACGAGTTACTTAAGTTATCAACTTAACCTCACATGTCACCAAGTTATCACAAAATTTTAACAAACACCTCTGACTTATTATTTTCATTTCTTAATGTCCATAGTTTATGCCCTTTATTAAACTACTGATGTCAGAAAGAAGAGGAACAAATGAGATGTAACTACTTGTGGATAGCAGGCTTTGGGACGGCAGCCCTATATCCCAAATCAATCAAATCTTTATAAAACATTTTCTCAAGTAATTTATTTGTTAAGAAAACTAAATTGTGTTAGCAAGGAGGTTGGTAACTGTGTATTGTGGACTATTTCAATATTCAGTGTCAGGCTTTCCAATACAACAATTCCATCTCAGCTCATTCCAATCTGCTTTTAAGTCAGATGACTAACAAGAAATATCTATTTCTTCGGTCCCAATACGTATCTTGTGATTTAGCATAACTTTTTTATTAAATCGTAGAAAATACATCATATTTAAACATAAAGTACTACAAATAAATGTTTTCAGAAATGAAAAAAATATATATCTTTTGTACTTATTTTTTATTAACCATCTATTTATACTCATAAATGTATAGCCTACCATATACAAAACAAAATATGCAGAAAGTATCAAATTCATTTAACCATTTATATAAATTTCAATATATAAAAATTGTAGGAGATTGTGTAGCTTGTTTATGATTGACAGAATAATTACAATTTATTTACAACAACGCTAGTAACCAAACCAATTTGGCGCATTGTTGTGTTGCCTTTCTCTGTAAATACAAAATATGAATGCATTTTACTGTTCTAATATCATCAAATCATCAAATCTTTCTATAAAATTTAACACATTTACACTAAACTAATCACTATTGAAAAATAAAAACCTCTTTCACACAGCCCGTTTTCAATACAATAACTTTTCACACAAATAAAAAACATCTACAAAATCAGATTTAAAATTACTGAGACCCAATCAAAACTAATCTGAAATATCTAACAAAGAAGTATGGTACGTGAAAATATATATAAACTAAATGATTCAGCGCAATGATAAATGAGGTATGCCAACGGATACAAAACTGTAAACTATATCAGATATTCTACACAGCTGACTGAGGCCACTGCTAAAAAAGATATTCATCATCTTAAAGGTTATATTTTTAACTTACAAAGAATATAATATTCATAAAGATCGAACATCACAGAGCTCTGAAATAACAACAACAAAACAAAAAAAAGAATCAATATGAAACAGTTCCACCAGTTCAGGGATAAGCACCACAAAATTCATATATTTTATTATATATATATAATTCTGATTATTGGAATATTTACTGCGGAAAATGAAAAAGGACCATTTGTCTTGGAACAAACTTTTACAGCAGAGGCAAAAAACAAAATCAGGGTCGGTTTTGGCCATTTTTTTATAATCAATTTCATCCCATCCTGAAAAATTTGTGAAAAGGCCTTAAAAGTATCCAATACAAGTATCAAAAGGGGCCAAATGTCGTTATGGAGTTATTATGGGAGACACATTCGGTACCAAATCAGCCATTCTTCCATTCTGGCAGTATTTGAGGGAATTACAATTAGTTTTGATATGAAATAGATCATTGTCTGCACTAGAATAAACCTTTCCCGACATTCAGTACTTTTTCCATTTAACAAAAGAAGAGCGCAAATTTCACTGACAAATGGTATCTTTTCATTAGCAACAGTTTTTGAAATGGATATTATTATTAAAATAAAATGTTAACAATCTTAAATTGAATAAGAATAAAAGAAAATATAATTCATCAATTTAGTAGCCTATAGGCCTGCTATGTAGAAGGCTGTAACAATATAAATATGATGTAAATATGATAAATTTGTGAAAAAAAGTTGTTTTTCGTATTCAAACTTGAATCCTGTTTTGCAATCAGATAGTTATAACTCAGAAAAACTTTGATTTAGATAGCAAAATGTTAGGAATGTTATTCTTAATACGAGTACAATAGTAACTCAACTTTTGAAAAATCCAACAAATCGTCCCTCTTCATTTTCCGCATCACATATTCATTATGCAGATTAGCAAACTTCAAATCACCCCTTCTGGAGAAAATCAACTGTCGGAAACAAGTGATTGATCCTATAAAAGTTACAATGTTGTTTCTGAACCCATCATTCCCAGATATAAGGAAGATAGGTATTCAACAGTGGGTATAAGGACAGATAGGCTTTATAAATCTGTATCCACCACAAATTCGTACTATGTATCACAGATCCTTTTTCGTAACATTCCAAGAAACTTGAGATTATTTAGTAATTATGAAATTAAGGTTTATAAAAGGCAAATTATTTTATGGTTGCGGGAAGTAGGAAGAGACTATTATGAGTCCGCAATTGTTTACATGGATATTTTGTGGTGTCACTGAAGTGACGTTGTTGTTCTGATGCTGATCTTATTTATTATTTTTTACACTAAACAAATTTTGTTTTTTCTTTTTTTCTATCTTTTATTATCATAAATTACATTTTATGTTGTGCACGACTCGTGTCCACGCACAGGCCTCGTGCCCATGTGGGCACTATTCCATAGTATTATATTTGTTGTAACTTTGTATTTGTGAAATTTGTTATATGGAAATAAATAAATAAATAAATAAATAAAAAAATAAAAAATATGCCCCATCTGCATTGAAAGAATCATACAGCACAATTTATTGGTTTTTATTCCCATTTTTGCCCGTGCAGATCTGCTGAATAATTACTACCTTTAAATGTATACAGTCGCATAAACACTTAAAGCAAAGTCTGATGCACTCTATGACAGAGATAATAATGTTTGTTAGGACAATAAACAAAGATAAAGAACAAAGTCTAGCGCACATTAAATACTTACTAACGACTGTAATAGATACCTAGATAACAGATTCATACTACCCGACCCTATGTACTTGGTGAAATTCCATTATAATAAATAATAAAGATTGTGCTGTACTTTCACAATTACTTTATTTAGCCGTGGCAACTATGGTTTCATCAGCTACGGTATTATCGAAGACCGTTTACAGACTGAAGTTACAGAAAATTCAACACACAACTTGTCTGGCAAAAGTAGGCCAAAATATCGTTTAGGTTAGAGATGAGGAAAAAAGAGGTGTATTAATCTATAAGTTACCTTCGATAATGCTGTAGACGGCTCGGCTCAATAAAGTAATTTTGATAGTACAGTAAAACCCCGGCTAAACGAACTAAAGGAGGGGAAGCCATGAACATCTAACACAACTGAAGATCAAATGAATTCAAAAATATCTTTATAGGCTATACTTATGTTCTTTATTTAAGTTAAAAATACATTTTTAGGATTACGGTACATCAATATGCAGTATACTGTACTTAAGAGTTTGTAGCATATGAATTACTCATTCGAAAACTCAGTAATTTTTTGTTTTGTTTCTTGCATCCCTCCAAACGTGTGAGTCATGGTCTTAAGACCATCACACACATAACATAGTGTCAGTCCGCGGGCGCACTCTATGCCCGCGATACTCTCTATGTGCACTGCCAGGCTATATAACTTAATCAAAACAAACAACACCTGATTTGGAAGTCTACTAGGCACCTGGAGAGGAAGAAAGAAAGGCGAGTGTGCATACGTCGGTACATAGTTGATATGTTTTAAAAAAATTGCTTCCCAGGCGTATGCGTGCGATATTTAGCGGGCATAGCGTGCGTCGGCAATGCCGGTGTGAATTGTTCCTTAGGAGGGGTGGAAGAGTTAGCAGTGTTGCTAGCTATAGTGGAACCCCCTTCTATTGACTTTGGCGGGACCATCCGGAAATTACATTTTACCACATTTTCAACCTACTTTTTGTGTGTAAAACGTTAAAAATAAAGTTTCAGTTTCTCTGTGCGCATAAATAAACGTGTGAAAAGAAATAAGTACTTTTATTTCGCGCTTTGATTCTGAGGAGGGAGAAAATAGGGGCCCGACATCAAAGGAAAGGGGGGCTTCTAATATTTTTCAAGTTCTGAGAAAACTTAATTTCTAATACTGTAGATGTTTTATTTGTAGAAAAAATTCTAATTTTGATTAAAAACAAAAATGAAATATTGTACATAAAAATAGGGCTATTATTTTTGGATTTCCGATTTTCGGAGGCATTTCGGATAACCCGGGTTTCGGTTGACCCGAGTTCGGTTAACAGGGGTTTTACTGTACTAAAAAGTTTTATTTACTAAAAGTAGATTGTCACAATAAACCCAATTTGTACTACTACGTTATACTACTAGGAAACCAATAAAATAATGGTAATTAAAAGTAACTCGGTCATTGATAGATGCGTTGGCCACACAGTTTAACCAACAACGTACAAATATTGCTCTTGGCTTGGGAAAATGTTTCTCTCATTAAACTCTGCCAATATCAACACATCTAAGCTATTACAGCTGACGTATAGTAACTTATAGGAGTATACATTGCACTGTTAATAGAGCGCAATATAACGGATAATGTTTATACACTTCCACATACATAACATTCATTACACAAACTTGTACAGATTCAAATAAGATCTTTAATTAAAAAAAATAATGTATTTAAAAATTTACTAAAAACAAATTATTTTGACATCCTATTGTTGTACCCGTGGGACTAATGGAAAATTACACATGGAATGGGAAATGAAATTACACATATCAAAGCAACAATGCAAAAACCAAGCTTTACAGATAGTAAAACTTTTAGAACACTTTTAGAAAACTAGTTTATCAGAAAGTTGATGTAAAGTTCCTCTCAATTCTTCACGACTGACAGCCCAACCCATAAGAAATCCAACGTTGCTCTACTATCTGACATATCGTTGGTGTTCTACTACTGGTATGTAAACTATGTGATTTTTCTTTTGTTTTTTTTAAATAAAAATAAAATAAGACTTAATAATAATAATAAACAAAAGATTTATTTTCAAAATATGTAATAAAGGCAACTTATAATCACGCAATAAATAAATAAAGTTAAGATATCAATAAATATTAGATGGCAGGCAACATATACCAAAGGTCGACTTGTTCTCCCTACAGTAATTAATGTACAGACATAACATCTTCAGTATGTGAAAGGAAATATGTTTCAATCCAATACATAACTTTTTTAAAGGGAGCAAATAAATTTGTTTTATGTATATAATCTAAAAAATTAGAGCTAGTATTAAATAAAAAATGATATCATAGATAGAAGGCAGTGGAAACCGAATTTGATGTAACTGTAAAATGCAAGAGTGACTTTAACCAAAGATACAAAACTTAAATGTGATCCGAATAACAAGTTCAGACATTGAATCAAATATAAAAATCCATATGGTTAAAATATCATAGCAACAATGGCAAGGCACTAGACACCTCGTCATAGTAGTGCTGGTGAAAGAAATAGCCACATGTAAAATAATTAGCAAGGTATTCAATATGAAGAAAGGTTTAAATGGATTAAGGATATGGAACTTGGACCACGTGTGGACACCAACTGCAGCTTTGAAAACATATAAAACCAGTGCTAAAAGTGCACAGGAAATTGGTTTGGGTTTTGTTAAAAATATTTTTTTTAAATAATATGCCACCTTATGTACAGAATTTTATTTTTCATTCAATGCGCTCTAAAAACTTGAAACAAAAAAAACATATATTTTGTAATATGTATATATATATATATATATATAATTATGTTTTCCTTAATTAATTGCGTCTTTTAATAAATGCCTTAAAATATTCTTCCTAAACAATTTCTCAATATAATGATTAAATAAAAATAACATTTCAAATTTTTTGATAATAACAAAATTTTCTTTCATTTTAAAACAAACCGCACGAAAATTGGCCTGGTGGACAGGGGCGGATACAGACTAACATTTTAGTGGGGGTCATAGCTGCAAAAATAATCATGGGAATGGGACATAATAAAAGATCTGGGCGGCATCTTAGCCAAAAAGTCTTAGCCTAATTGCCAAATTTTCTTATCAGAGTAAATTTCATTGCCTTTCGAATGATATAACTCACAAACTGTACTCGGGCTTATTAGTGGGAGAAATCATAAATTATTCGCTCTAACTTTACCATTTTGGGTTGAAACAAATTGGCCGCCATTTTGTGTCGAATCGAAAAATAAAAAACTCCTGGGAAATAAAACAAGGACCCTTTCACAAAAATACTGCAATTTTGAAGCATAGTTACTACCATAATCAAGGTGGGAAAAAAATACTTATATAATCCTCAAATCTCTACCCAAAAACGGTATCGTCTCCAAATGGTCTGAAACGTAAAGAAACGAAGTCCTACCCTCCTCAGACCAACCGTTTTCAAGTTGGGTCGAGTGCAATAGCTCTTATTTTCTTCGAAAATTCGGTTAAAAAGCCGTTACAACGCCTGCGGCGGTTAGTTGATCCATCGCACTACCAAACAATTGGAGTAAACTCGGTGTAGGTATATAATTTTATGACAATATTGAATAAGGACAGAAAATACAGGTGGCAATTTTTGACGCCTCCAATGTTGCTCTATACCGGTGATTTTCGTCAATCAAAAAAATGTAGCCTACAAATCGGCCGATAATAGCCCGATAATGGGGGGGGGGGGAGGCTCATAACCTTTATGTTACGTGCCTGCTGGTAGATCTTCAGAAATAGGTATCAATAGGTTTTAAATCTAAACCAAAAAACCTCAAAAATTGCCCTTGTAAATATAATTATGAAATAAAAATAACAATTAAATATTTGTTGATAATAATATTTTCTTTCGTTTAAAACTATCAGCACGAAAATTTATCCTGTTGATCTCCAGAAACAAGTATCAATAGGTTTTAACTTTTTTTAAAGCAGCCTACCTTTATAAATATAACAATGAAATAGTTATAGTTACGGTTGTTGGCATATTTGAAGTTTTAAATAAAATACAAACAGATTTGACTATTGATTCCAAGAGACACTTGGATTGGGGTAGGGTGGTGATATATACACAATGACAGACAGAAATGGAAATAGACGCTCACCATCCCCAATAATTGGAATTGCCGTGAGTGTTGTAAATACACCATTCAGACAAATTTAGATAGAAAGGAAACAAAATAATATATAAAACCAGATGTTTAAATTATAATAGGCCTATAGTAGGTTTTTTCGTTGATTTTTGTTTGTGTTTCCTTTTATTTAACCTAAAAAACTGAATAATTATTATCTAATTCTAAATTGCCAAGTTTGTTGCTATGGTACTAAATGTAAATGTTTAAAAGAAATATGTTTTGGTTCATTAAAGCCCTAAAATAAAATTGTGTTCAGTTTTTTAATCAAATCAGTTATTTTATTTATAATAATGTAACAACAGATATTTGAATTACAATGCTTTTATTTTGATAACCTAATCTAACAAAGCTATTGGTTAACTGATTCTTAATTTGCTAAGTTCGTTGATATGTAAATGAATTCAACAAACGTGAGTTGCTAAGCTTTTGATCCAAATCAGCTGTTTTATCTGTCATAGGGCTGGTAGTGTACTTCTGAATTTTCACTACGTCTACGCTTTAAAATACAAAATTTACAAAATTCTTCCTTAGTGCGTGTGTGCGTCTATGACCCCATATGATTATACCTTAATTTTTTTTAAATTTTTATCTTCAGTAGTTTTTGCCCCATTAATTCTATGTCAGTAAATTAGGGCAAAGCCGCTTGTATATAGATTTGTCAGCAACGGTTAGGTTTTGCGTTTTAAGAGTCAGCAAAGTAGAGTTTCAAAATATATTAAACAATTACACTCTAACAGAAAATGCATGAATTAATTCCAGACAAAACTAACTTGAATATCAATCACTTTATGGTCTTTTGTTACTAGGTGAGATGACAAAAAAAATCTTAGTGTACTATAAATATAATTTATAGAAGATGTATAAGACTTACCTCTGAGCGAACCCAAGCCTCCCAAAGTTCTTTAACAGAGATGTGCATATCATCATTACGATGAAAGGCTCTTTGCCTCTTTTCTGCCCCATCCTCATACTGGAGTTCCTCTCTCAAAAACTGTAATAAAAAAATTAATATTATTAATTTACACATACTTAACACGTTCACTGCTAAGGACGCACATGTGAGCTTGACACTGAACACTATGAGAAGCGGCCGTATTGGGAGTACTTTCAATACAAAATGCATCGCGTGCTTCGCACGCCAACTTTAAGCCTATGTGCGTCTGCTTTAAAATATTAGTGATTATTACGTAGAAAGGTTAAAAAATAAAGTAATTTCTACTCATTTAGACTATAAATACAAAAAATAAAAGGTCAGCTAATAGTATTAGCCCAGGCAACAGGTACTTTTATCTCGAAAAAAATGCGGGAGAGATGGAACTTGGTAAAATAGTACATATTGATATCCTAAAAAAACATACGTAATTTACGACCCCCACCACTTTGAGCTTACGCCGCCATCTAAGAAAATGGAAATTTAATTCTCTAAACCTTTGTTTCTAAAATTTATCTGTGAAATAAACCGTTTTTGAGTTAAGGGCCATCTTGTGTTGTGTATTTATAAAAACTGCATGAATGCGCTATTATTACCTGAAATTGATGAATTATTTATTATAATTTTTATTGTATTATTGAACTATTATTTGTTTTGTAATAATAATAGTAATATTATTATTACTTTTCATTGTACTAGCTTCCACATCACCCGCGAGGCAAAGTTAATGTGGCATTTTTTTTACTGTGGTTTTATTTACGGGAAACGTTTGATTTTGTATAGATTGTCCATTAATGCATCGATCTTTTTTAAACTTTACACACTTCGCAATAGAGGCTTTAAAAATGTTGTGTGAAAATTTCAGCAGTACAACACTTGCAGAAACAAAATGGTGGAATAATGAAATATTTATTAATTTTCTCCCTCTGTAAATAGGTAGGCCTATTTAAATTATACCTAACTAAATTTAAACTAATTTTGTAACAAAAATTAAATTATTAAATTACTGTAGATTTAGTAAAATATTTTCATTGTCACATTCTAATGATCTAAGCCATTTTGATTAGAAAACTAGGAATAGGATATATAACATAGTAGAAAACTTAAAACCAAAGTCTAAAATTACTCAAACTGTAATCCATCCACAGTGAAACACTGGTAACAGCGCTCAACAAATGATCCGTACTCTTCTAAAAAGAAGTTATGTGTATCCGTAAAAGTTCCTCTTCAATTACGTGTTTTAAATCCTCATCATTGTTGAAGCTGTTTGAATAAACATGTTCCTTTAGGTAACCCCATAAAAAGAAGACGCATACAGTTAAATCTGGGGATCGGGGTGGCCAAGCCAAAAAATTACTTCCATGACCAATCCAACGCCCATTAAGGTTACCATTTAGTAAGTAAGTCATTGACAGGATTTGGGAAATGAGGTGAAGCACCATTTTGTTGGAATATTGCTTGGTTCATTTCAGGAACTATAAAATGAGACAAGACATGTTGATTCAAAACTTGTGTATACCTAATTCCAGACATTGTACTGTCCGAAATGTAGTAAGATAACACCCCGTTTACACTCACAGCTGCCCAAACAGTAATGCCTTTTGATTTGAGTAGAGTCTCTTCAAGAATATGGGGATTGCTGGTGTTGTAATAATTATAATTATGCATATTCACTACACCATTACGGTAGAAAGTGAACTCGTCTGAAAAAACAATTCGAGCATGCCAATCAGGATCTAACTCATGATACTCAATAATACAGGAAAAAATTCCACTCTTCTGTCCGGATCATCCGCAAGTAAATTATGGACTAGATGACTTTTGAAAAAAATCTGGTACCAACTCAAGAAAGTTATTTTTAGAGGGAGAAAATTAATAACTTTTTCATTATTCCACCATTTAGTTTCTGCAAGTGTTGTACTGCTAAAATGTTCACAGAACATTTTTAAAGCCTCTATTGTGGAGTGTGTAAAGTTTCAAAAATATCGATGCATAAATGGACAATCTATACAAAATCAAATAATATTACTATTATTATTAAATAATAGCAATAATAGTTCAATAATATAATAAAAATTATAAGAAAAATTCATCAATTTCAGGTGATAATAGCGCATTCATGCAGTTTTTATAAATACATTT
>JAGFPH010001671.1:237469-249520 GCA_018207615.1 Philaenus spumarius
TGATATTTTTACCTGGGTGGTTTACAATAAATATGTTGTCTTCATGAGACAAAAGTTGCATAAAGTTACAATTATGCAAACATTAGGAGATAATATTGAATTAATAGAATCGCTTACAACATTATAACTATTTAAAATTCATTGTGTTTGTATCCAAGTCACTTAGATTAAAAGGATGATTATGTCCGTCTGTGTGACTTATTGTAATATAAGTAGATTACTTACTTTACATAAATTGATTTTTGACGCGTTTCGGAAGTAATTCCATCTTCAGAATTTCACTCTGTTGAGGTCGTTAATACATTAAAACAATTAATTCACAGTACAACATAACACATAGCCTATACACATTACACAAATATCACAAATAAACACCGCGTGTGCACACTGTCGAATACGTTTAGCTACTGAGGGTACGCTGGGTCTCTAACTTGTAGTACCGCTTAATGTTTGCACTTCGTATCAAACTTCTTAGCAAGGTCATACATTAGATTGGATTTAAAGATTAATTGGTCATTCAACATATGATCAGGATTTTTTAACTGCGCTTTATATATTTCATACTCTTCAAACGCGTCCATTTGTTTGCTCTTTCTACATATGTGTAACGGTTGGAAGTTGGGAAGATGTTCTTTATAACATTATAACATTATTCCACGATTCACACGCAATTCCACCATCCTATTGCGCAAAAAATGGCTGCTTTCAATAGCTTTATACACAGAGCGTTGTCAATACCACTCAGTAAAGAAGGCTTCCAGAACGAGCTGAATATTATAAAATATATAGCCATGGAAAACGGATACAGGAGTTCTATGATGGATAAAATACTTAAAAAGCACTTTTGGGTTGACGACCTCGGTTTCAACTGCACTGAGTCATTTTCAAGTCACTTATATAAAAATCACACTACAACAATCACATTAGTTCAACAATTAAATAGTTCACAACAATTACAATTACCGTGGTTAAACGGTTCGTCAATTTGACTTGAAAATTTGACGGATTTTTATATAAGTGACTTGAAAATGACTCAGTGCAGTTGAAACCGAGGTCGTCAACCCAAAAGGACGCCAGATCACAAAACGCAAGGTAAAATAAAAATAAAATCATTTATTAAATTATTGTGATCAAGAAGTAGGACTTATAATGAATTAAAAAGCACACAATGAATACGCAAAAACCAATGAAAGAACAGGTTAAAAAACATTTCAGATCTATTGAATATGGAGCTATTCTGCCTAGTATCCTAACCAACACGCTGAGGAAGATTGATGTAACAATGTCGTACCACACTTCCAACAATATTAAGAACATCATTAAACCCAAAAAAACAACGCCGTTGGAACAAAAGTCAGGGATTTATAGAATCAATTGTGGTGAATGTGAATGTTTTTATATAGGACAGACAGGGAGGCAGTTTAAAAAACGTTATAAAGAACATCTTCCAAGTAACAGAATAGCCTATACCAGGTCCAACTATGCACGTCACATTATAGAAGAAGATCATTCATACTCTAATTTTGAAACCAACTTCCAACCGTTACACATATTGCAACGGCCTCCGACTTGGAAGCCCCACCTACTGACAGCCACGCACTATAATTTATATATTTTGAGTTAGTGTTTGGAGTTTTGACTCTTATCTCGGGATTCGTGCCTTTCGGAGAACGATGACCTTTACTATAATTGATATCCTGGACTCTTATTCTAAC
Source organism: Philaenus spumarius (assembly GCA_018207615.1). Classification (NCBI taxonomy): domain Eukaryota; kingdom Metazoa; phylum Arthropoda; class Insecta; order Hemiptera; family Aphrophoridae; genus Philaenus; species Philaenus spumarius. Next base: position 239,185 of record JAGFPH010001671.1, read on the forward strand.
ACTGCTTAAATTATATCTGGTGATTATAGGTAAGCGCTTAATAAAAGAAATTTTTAGAAAAATGAAAATAAAATTTACTGGTTTTATCTTTCTTTAAAACTTCAAAACATACAAAATAATATATCAAATCAAAATCAGTTATTCCTTCTATATATACAATCCTTTTACAATATGAAACTTTTTGTTGAGACAATTTTAGGCTTTGTATAGAGATAGATATTTCTTTTATATTTAAAAAAGTGTCTATAAATTCCTATGTTTATCCCAATGATATTTTAAACAAAAAACCCTAGCTGTCAATGCTGTAAAGTATGAAATATTAAAAAGGTGCCGCCAACTCTACCTTGCGTAGCTTACGGCGAAATCCTACTAGGTGATTTGTTTTGGAAATGCTGCTGAAGTTCTCGCTGTCGTGCGGATCCCTGCGACTGGTGGTGTCCTATGAATTGTTTTGACTCCTGGATTGTAGTCGAAAACAGCACTAGCCGCTGTTATCCAGACAGTACTACCCACTGTCTATCCAAACAACTCTAGCCGTTGTTTATCCAAACAGCCCTAGCCGCTGTTTATCCTGGATCTCCCACAATTTGAAGTTATGTCTTGAAGGTCTCGAAGTTCTATAGCATCACTTTATTATGCTATGTCGGCGTTTAAATTGGTATAAACAATTGATTTAAGTTCACGTAGCGTTGTAATTAAATACGTTATTTTAGTATATTCTTGAAAACTATATATTAAATTATTAAAGACTGTTTTACGAAGATTAGACTAATTATTCCACTGATGTACTTATTAATTATTCTAAATTTTAATGACGAGAAACGTGGATTCTTTCCCGGAGTACTTTCTTAGACTGACGAGCTATACATCGAATTTCGACCAGCTCCTATTTCCACTTCCCCAAGTTAGCCAATGTTGAATACTTATTATCACTACTTGGACCTCGGTTTTTAGCGTTTCTCGCGGGCTCCTTTCGTAATAGAATTTTTTAGCTAATTTTCCCAAGTTCCTGATAAAATTCTCTACCACTCAGTAGTTTAATTTATCAATTTCCTGAAACTTTTTCTATTAATTTAGTTATTAATTTCGCCTCAGGGTTCGTAGACCTGTATAGTGGGCGTGTCTAGCGCACTGTCTTGACATTCAACTTCGGACAAGTAAGTTTTCCTAAAACTACAAGTCCACTTTTGTCGAGATTTATTTCGCCTAATTTTTACTAAATTTCCATAACTACAGTTCTAGCCCTCCGATTTTATTTCTGAAACCGTCTGCGTACTCAGCTAGTCTTCCTGAACTTACACAAACTCGAGTGGTGTTTTTCTGCCACCGCGTTCGCATTTGGGACTCTTATTAACTTTTCTGTTTGGCTTTCCCAATTTTCCGATTTTCCGACTATTTTCTTCTTGGTTTACTGTTCTACTCGTTGTTGTACGCACATTGTCGTTTCCCGTTTCGCGATCGGCCTATTATTTACAAAGTTACAGTCCTTTTGGATGTTTTAATTTGTGTTCATTTTAGTTAACGCCCTATTTATCATATTTTTTAACCTATCTATCTCTCTTTTACCTTTACACTTATTATTATATAATACATAATTTTATTTACTTAACAAACTTCTATTACTTCATACTTTTTACCCATTTTTGGCTTTAGTTATTTTACATTACCCCTTTTCTATTATATATCAAATTTTGTTAAAATGTTATTTAATTCACTTTCTTAGGTCTTAGGGACTTAGTGATTTTTTAACAGTTTTATTGGAAAAATATTGCATTGCGCGGCTGAGGCTACATCTCAATATGTAGAAAGAGCAAACAAATGGACGCGTTTGAAGAGTATGAAATATATAAAGCGCAGTTAAAAAATCCTGAACATATGTTGAATGACCAATTAATCTTTAAATCCAATCTAATGTATGACCTCGCTAAGAAGTTTGATACGAAGTGCAAACATTAAGCGGTACTACAAGTTAGAGACCCAGCGTACCCTCAGTAGCTAAACGTATTCGACAGTGTGCACACGCGGTGTTTATTTGTGCTATTTGTGTAATGTGTATATGTGTTATGTTGTACTGTGAATTAATTGTTTTAATGTATTAACGACCTCAACAGAGTGAAATTCTGAAGATGGAATTACTACTGAAACGCGTCAAAAATCAATTTATGTAAAGTAAGTAATCTACTTACATTACAATAAGTCACACAGACGGACATAATTATCCCATTATAACTATTGCTACAATAAGTGTTTCATACTTACATCATCTGACTCTGAGAGGTCTACCGCACCATTGGCATCATCATCAAGTTGTCTGTGCAATGACTTAATAGCCTCAAGACCAAGACGGTCTTGATTGGCCATTGTTAGGCATAACAGGTCATCGCTCAGGCAATTCTCACCACTACCTGGAACAAACAATAAATTATATATTAAAGCAAATTTTAAAATGCACGATTTTTTATTTAAAAAAACGCCTTGACTTGCGTGCCAAGAGTTCTGTAATGTCTGATGAATTATGTAATAACCAATAACAATAATCAAGGAATGAATAAATTATACATTGATGTTGGTTTCAAATAAACAGCACGTGCTCCCTGAAATGGTGTTAGAAAGTTGTTTATTGATATTAATAAAATATAATGTAAAATATCTTTGATTACGCCTACTTACCACAGCTAGCTAGCTGTAATATTGAATTATAAAAACACAATTCTTGAAAATTATCAATAAAGACAATATCTGAACACTTTGAACCCTGAGCCCAAGTATAGGTAGGGCCAAGTTTGCGGCGCCAGCTACCAATGCCCGAGTATATCTCGGGTCACTGTATTTAATTTTATAGCTCAGCTTAGTCCGCACATATTCAAGTTTAGGCATTCTCATCATGTTTATTAGTTGTTTTAGTTCGTATGTCTTTGACCTTTGGAATGTTAATAATACTGGCCAACAAAAATATTATATAAATATCAGATGGCGTCTGATCAGCTGTGTGCATTCTGCAATCGACGTTTGTCTGCTTAGGGATGTAACTCGATGTGTGTTGTCATTAGCTCTGATTGTGTTGCAAGTTGTTTTCCATTTATTGGTGGTTTATTATTGATGCAAAGTTTATAGGCTAATTCATAAGTGTTTTTTTAGTGTTTCCAATTATAAAGTGTAAATAATAATAGTGTTCCTCGCACTAAACGGAGAAAAGACAACTGAAGAATCCGTGAGGTTATCGGTGAATTTTGACTTTTGGTTTTATTGCTTATTTTTTACATATATTTTACAGTTATATTTTATTTTAGCTGTAGGAATGTTTTTTCAAACTTTATTTGTCAGATTATAGAAACATTTGTAAGATGGGTGACAAACTAAATAGTGTTTCCATTCGTGATATTTTGTTTTATTCTGATGGTGACATTGACGACTTTGAAATAGACTCGGAGCCAAATAATGATTTTATAAATGAACTAAATGAAAATGTGTGTGTGTGTGTGTGTGGTCCTATATTTGATTCAGACTCTGAGGGCGAATTATTAGAAGATTTAGAAAATGATCCTCATTATGTACCAGATGAATCAACATTTGACGAGAAAAATAATACTGCAGATAGTGATATAGGCCTAAATCTAAATCAGCCAATTAAATTTCCACTATCCTTAGACAATTATATATTAAAGAGATCCGCACCATTAAACAGATTGCAGTTTCTGACGGATACGCAGCATAATTGATTGACAGGTTAATCAAAAAACATAATAAACCGAATATAAATATAACAGCTGATAATGTGAGGCCCAAATATGCGTCCATAGAATATGGCGCACTCCTAGTGATGTAAAACGCCCGGGCGTTTAAATGTCGGGGCAAATGCCCAGGGCATAAACGCCCAAAATCCATAAGCGCCCGGGCGTTTATCCAGTTAAAGGCTAATAAACCTAATTAATGGAAATTAATTTGAAGACTACTCTTCTAAATAAATTTTTAAACCTCTTATTATACATAATTACATAAAAGCCTATATTAAAATAAATAATTACTTGTATAATATGTTATTTTATTGGTAGGAAGTGTTGACTCTCATTTGTCAACAAGGGGAAATAATTTAGACTGAAAATAAGCTTTATAGGTTTGTTTTTATTAACAATATCTGGCTATTTAATGTAAATATAGAATTATATATATGTATATTACACAAGAGGAATCAGTCTTAAATCATTATGGGCATAATCAATACTTGAGGTCTTCGTACTCAATTCGTTAAACTAATTACTTTCATCAGATTCAGAAGCATCTTCATCACTTTTATCACATTTATGACTTCCAGAGTAGAAACCTTCTTAAGTGGCAGTTAGTAAATTAGATATTATTTAACAATTTTGCAATAAATTGTTTATTCAAATCATCACATTGAAAATATTACAAGTTTTAGGGGTTTATTTTAATGGTTTAAGTTGTTTGTCAACTTATCTCTTGATAATGACCCCCTCCCTTAAAATGTTAATTTTAAGAATACAACTAAGCACTGAAGGCAGTTAAAGATTAAAAACATGAACTATAATAATTAAAACATTAAATATAATAATTTAAACTGCCATAAACTAAATTTTTTATAAACGCCCAGTTTTTGGGCGCTTAAAATGCCCGGGCTATGCCCATTTTTAAACGATCAGCCCACTGGGCATATGCCCGGCCCACATCACTACGCACTCCTAAACCACACATTACATAAAGAGCTTAACCTGAATGGCATCACTCTCACATACACAACTAGTAATAAACTGGAAAAAAACTCTAAATTTAAACAATGAAGTTACAATTAATAAACATAATTCAACTGGTATTTACAGACTTAATTGTTCCACATGTGATGACTTTTATATTGGACAGACGGGACGTTCTTTCATGACTAGATTCCGTGAACACGTAACAAAAGTCAAAACATTATTACAAAAATCTAGCTTTGCCCAACATATTATGGATATGAACCATACTTTTGAGAGCATTGAGGAGAACCTAGACGTTTTGCACGTTTGCCGGAAGGGGCGAAGAATGGACACCCTCAAGGAGTTTCAGATTTATAGAGCTTTGTAACATACACCCGATAATATGTTGAACAACAAACAGAAATTCGGCTTGGACCCCATTTTTAATTTAATAAACAAACATTTTGAACATATGTCTTGATGAAGGAAGAGAGAGGAGGGGTTGAATACAGCGGCACAGATTACAATAACCTTCAAACGCTCAGTGTAGGACATGTGTAGAATCTTTACGGACGTGAACGATTCTTGACAATAATTCCATGTTTCGAGTTTTTTAATAAATGTTTCGTGTTTGTGTTCTGTGTTTGTGTTAAATGTGCTATGTGTTTATTTTAACGAAGTTCCAATGAACTGAACAGTGTATATATATGATTTGATAATGATCTGAAAGAATAGATCGAAACCGGTCATCTGTGAAGGAAAGACAGAAAAAGGAATAGAAGTTGACGTCTTTTCAATAAAGGTGTGGACGTTATTAAACAGTAAATCAGCCTTCTACTAGCACAGGTAGGCCTAGCTTATATGATAATAGTGGTCCAAAACCTAAAAGAAAGAAGACAGGGAAACCTACAGATATTGATACTAGACAGACATTTGGGGAAAATGGACAACAGTGAAACTAAAGTAAAGTCTAAGTAAAGAAATTCAGACTGGCAGATCATTGGTCAACTGATAAATTCATTGCAAGTTTTTATGCACCTTCAGTTATGTCTAGTGACCATTTTTTGGCAATATTAGCTAATTTTTATATTAGTGATAATAGCACCGCTGTTCCTCGTAACCAAGAAGACCATAACCCTCTCCAAAAGCTGAGACCTTATGTAAACCACCTACTCACTGAATTTCCAGCATCATACTATCCTTATGAAAATCTAACAGTGGATGAAGGCACAGCGTTTATAATAAAAACAAGCCCAACAAATACGGTATAAAACTATATATTGTTTGTGACTCCCTGACTGGGTATGCCTTGAAAATGGATGTGTACACTGGTAAGACTAGAGATAGCTCTATAATCAGCCTTTTTGAAAGACTACTTGGGTAAAGGGCATAGTGTTTTCATGGACCGGTTTTACAGCTCACCAGCTGTATTTGATTTTTTGTGGGAAAATAAAACTAAAGCTGTGGGGACTTGCATGTGAAATAGAACAGAGCTTCCGAAAACCGTTGTTGACTAGAAACTAAATAAGACGAAAAAAGCCAACATGAGAAAAGAACATCTGTTGTGCCTGACAAAAGAGATGTGTTGACTCTTTCGTCAGCACATAAAATGACTACTTTTGATGTACCAGTCCGCGCAATGGGACGATTTATTAAAAAAACCAAACCAGATATTATAATAGAATATAACAAAAATAAAACTGGTGTAGATCGATCAGATCAAATAGTTGCCTACTACCCTTTCAAGAGGAAAACAATGAAGTGGTGGAAAATATGTATTCATACTTTATTGAGAGTCAAGACCACAAATGCATTCATACTTTATTGAGAGTCAATACCACAAATGCATTCATACTTTATCGAGAGTCAAGACCACAACAGCTGAGGAAGAAATGCCATGTACTGTATATAGTTTTATGATATCCATTGGAAAAACTCTAGGAGAAAACAAACCTTACACCCCCTAATTGCCTCCCTTGGAGAGAGGAAGGGTATGAAATTTTGTTACTTCATTATAAGCTAAAAAGAACCGTTGTGCCAAAAGCACTTACAAGGTCATAAGGGGTTTTAAAAAAAGGTATTTTCTGAAGTTACAACTTTCCCATTAAAGATATAATAAAAACGTTCACAGCTTTTACTGTATAGCAAAAGAGACGAAATTATAGTATTTAATTTAATAGGAAGGGGCAAGCTAGCACGTTTTGGTATATTAGACCCCAAGGGTCTATTTCTAAATTAAATAATATATTTTGTTTAATTATAAGTGACGTCACGCAAAAAATTAACACCAAATTTATTTATTTACTTTTTTTATTTTTCGAACCTAAATCAAATTTTTTTATAAAAAACAATGTTGGCCAACAACCAATATATGTATTGGTTATAACTCACAAAATTCGTAGTAAATTATTTCTTTAATTTATAATAATAGTATACCTTTAGCCATTCAGACATTGTAACAGACAATCAAGTGATAAAAACAAGACAATAAATTACAAAGACGAGATCACATCTATCATGAAATTACGATCACGATGCAAAAACTCATCCACCAAGTAAAAGATCCACACAATAGAAATTATTTAAAGCTGTTTTTTTAAAATCTGTTATTTTGTTAATTTTGAATGCTGTTAGACTGTAACAATTAATTAAAATATTAATTTTTAAATAATTTATATTAATTCATACAGAGTAATTGAAGATATAACTACGCAATCACCAACAACAATTTACCACAGTTATATATTACTAGTAAGCCCCCATAAAAAATCACAGAGAGATTAATTAGATACACATCAGAAATACATCATTTAAAAAATACTATTTAAAAACAACAGACATTATTTAGGATTAAATCTACCTAACTATGCTGACGGGGATTTTTAACTCGGTAAATGTGTACAGTTATAAGGATTATAACTGTAGACCTATTTATTAAAATTTTGTATTTATTTAAAGAATTATAAATATATTATATAATTAATATAATTATCATATTATATATATTTATTATATTTATATATTTAAAGAAAGATACACATATTATCTTTTAATTGCTTTTCATTTCATATTGATAAATCAAATGATGTAGAAGTTATTAATATTATAGTGAAGAAATTAATAATCGAATATGTTTATATGTTATACGAAGATGTACGAATGTTTCTGAAGTTAAACGAATAAGTATCTCTTCTTTAAATTTGTATAAATGAATATATTGAAAATAAAAGGTTGTATTTATATAGCCTACAGTTTACAACCTCAAAGCAATTCTTATAACGTATTATAGCATACATTAATTCAATAACTCATATTTAAAAAAATAAACTTCACAAGAAATTATAATGATTGAAGTTGTAAACACAATCCCAAAGTATAATCTACGCTGGGTTTGTTTAAGTAATACAGACGATAGGTGAAATCAGCTGTTATATTATAATGTAGGCATGTACGTAGAACGTACACTCGCTTTTATAGGAGTTGAAACTAGCTGTACCTGGGACTTTGTTCAAGTGCAATAACGGCCGAAAATACCTTAAAGCAAAACTATGAAACTTTTTGCATTTTTGATCCCTTAGATTGTGTCGGAGAAAAAATGTAAAATATGAAAGTTGAAGAAAATTAAATTTACAATCACCAAGGTGGCCTCAGATATTTCTTAAAACCTATCGTTAAAAAGCTACAGCTGTTTAAAAAGTCGTTAAACCAAACAGTTTAAGAAAAACGCACACTTTTTGTGTTATAACTCCGAAACTATGCAGCCTACAGAATCGGCTCAGTGGCTATTTGAAAACCAGTCTACAGTTATAAGCAGAAACGTGCCCTAAAGAGGGCATACGAGTCGTCTTTGATCACTAATGACATCAGAACTTTTGAATGAACAGACTTTTTCGAATGTGGATTTCTCCTAAACCTTTCCGAAGTAATGCTGCGTATAAAGGCTCAAACCCAACTTTAGATGTTCAACCGTTCTCAGTTGATGCCGTCACAAACAGACAGAAACAATTTTATTATATTTAGAGATAATCAACTTATAAAAGTCACCAGAAAGTAGTAAGTGTTGTATATGTTTGCCATTTCCAGGTTTTCCCCGACTCTAACTTGCTGAAAGTGCGTTTAGATGGTATTGAACAACTCAATTGAATTAACATGAATTGAAACAATTAGTTCCAATTGAGTTAAACCAGTATCGGAAGAATAGTTACAACGTGACATTAAACAAGACAACTAAATCATTTGTTAGAGAACTTTTATTACACACTCCTTGCACACACTTTCTAATAGCAGAGATACTCCTTATCTGTTTCCTAAACACTCACATTTCTTGAAAATATATTTACTTATTAGATAAACCTAACTTGTGTATTTTTCAAAATGCATTGTTTTAATTAATAATAAGGTTTAAAGTTAAGAACTATGATCGCAACACATGAATTTGTTTATATTATAACGTACATCATAATGTATACGTTACAGCAGTATCTTCCATCGAAATAGCAACTAAAACTATCTCAGTAGGTAGTGAATACTTCAATCACAGAAAGATTTAAATAAATGAATAACCTTGACTGCATGAACCAATGTTGGCAGCCAACACGACTAATTGCAGACAAGCCTAATAAAAACTTGGTTACTATATAGTTTTATTTGCCAAACAAATTAAATGATTTTTGATAGAACAACTGTAGGCCTATACAATTTGTACAGACTTATATATATATATTTATTGAAGTATATATTGTACATGTATTATATATATATATTGAAGTATATATTGTACATGTATTGAGGTCTCATTTCAATTTATTTTGTATTTTTATTTATTTCGTTAGTTACTGTTACTAAATAACTATTGAGCTTGACTTGTGAGAAAGTAACTAAAAACCTGAACATAAAATCTCACAACAAATAGGTTTAATAACTTCAAACTCGTTTCAACGACAATGCCACCATCCTCAGTGATGCACGCGCTACAGTAATCAAACTATAACTAACTGAAATTATAGTTAGGCCTACTATACTGAAACTATAACAATAAACAGTTTGTTACAGTTTGATTACTGTAGCCCATGCATCACTGAGGATAGCGACATTGTCATTGAAACGAGTTATTTATTTATAAAGTATTCAACTTTTTTGAAAGTACATGTTTCCAGTTCAAATTTAAATTGATATAAAGCCCAAAGAATTTTGCCATTCTATGGAATTATGTTCTGGCACTCTACTCTGACAAGATTGAAATTTGATGATTTGAGTTTTTCTACAATTTAGATTTAACCAATTTGCAGCAAACCAACAAGAAAGTTAATTCACAGTCTATTTTGTGCAAACTACCTAAATCATTAATTCATGAAACTTTGTTATTTAAATTATGTTGAGACTATTTATTTATTATTTTGAGATTGTATTTTTGTTAGTTATTAGCAAAGTTATATGTCAAAGCTATGATATGGCTTTGCATTGTAAGTATATAATTTTGATTCGTGGGAACCAGAACCAGTGAAATATCCAGAAAGTATATATTTTCAATATAGGCCTAATCAAAATTAAGGGAATATGATTTACAATTCATATTTTATTAATAACTCAATGAATAAATAACTTAATAATTACGCTAAAAATAACAATTAAAATAAAACTAATAA